>CM022949.1:92671091-92772322 GCA_012931725.1 Litsea cubeba | reverse complement strand
GAAAACATCGGATTTTCCAACACTTAGGCTGAAAACGGCCCGCCGGGGGTCCGGAACTGGATACGGCCCCGGAAAATTCGAAACCGGCACGAGCGCTTCGCTCGAGGGGAGAGTGACCTGTATGAACTGACGCTTGCAAATAGGGACTCCCGGTTAGAGAATTACGAGCGAAAACATCGGATTTCCAACACTTAGGCTCGAAAACGGCCGCCGGGGGTCCGGAACGTGATACGGCCCCCGGAAAATTTCGAAACTGGCACGAGCCTTCGCTCGAGGTAGAGTGACCTGTAGGAACTGACGGCTCGCAAAATAGGACTCCCGGTTAGAGAATTACGAGCGAAAACATCGGATTTTCCAACACTTAGGCTCGAAAACGGCCCGCCGGGGGTCCGGAACGGGATACGGCCCCCGGAAAATTTCGAAACCGGCACGAGCAGCTTCGCTCGAGGGTAGAGTGACCTGTAGGAACTGACGGCTCGCAAATAGGACTCCCGGTTAGAGAATTACGAGCGAAAACATCGGATTTTCCAACACTTAGGCTCGAAAACGGCCCGCCGGGGGTCCGGAACGGGAAACGGCCCCCGGAAAATTTCGAAACCGGCACGAGCGCTTCGCTCGAGGGTAGAGTGACCTGTAGGAACTGACGGCTCGCAAATAGGACTCCCGGTTAGAGAATTACGAGCGAAAACATCGGATTTTCCAACACTTAGGCTCGAAAACGGCCCGCCGGGGGTCCGGAACGGGATACGGCCCCCGGAAAATTTCGAAACCGGCACGAGCGCTTCGCTCGAGGGTAGAGTGACCTGTAGGAACTGACGGCTCGCAAATAGGACTCCCGGTTAGAGAATTACGAGCGAAAACATCGGATTTTCCAACACTTAGGCTCGAAAACGGCCCGCCGGGGGTCCGGAACGGGAAACGGCCCCCGGAAAATTTCGAAACCGGCACGAGCGCTTCGCTCGAGGGTAGAGTGACCTGTAGGAACTGACGGCTCGCAAATAGGACTCCCGGTTAGAGAATTACGAGCGAAAACATCGGATTTTCCAACACTTAGGCTCGAAAACGGCCCGCCGGGGGTCCGGAACGGGAAACGGCCCCCGGAAAATTTCGAAACCGGCACGAGCACTTCGCTCGAGGGTAGAGTGACCTGTAGGAACTGACGGCTCGCAAATAGGACTCCCGGTTAGAGAATTACGAGCGAAAACATCGGATTTTCCAACACTTAGGCTCGAAAACGGCCCGCCGGGGGTCCGGAACGGGAACGGCCCCCGGAAAATTTCGAAAACCGGCACGAGCAGCTTCGCTCGAGGGTAGAGTGACCTGTAGGAACTGACGGCTCGCAAATAGGACTCCCGGTTAGAGAATTACGAGCGAAAACATCGGATTTTCCAACACTTAGGCTCGAAAACGGCCCGCCGGGGGTCCGGAACGGGATACGGCCCCCGGAAAATTTCGAAACCGGCACGAGCACTTCGCTCGAGGGTAGAGTGACCTGTAGGAACTGACGGCTCGCAAATAGGACTCCCGGTTAGAGAATTACGAGCGAAAACATCGGATTTTCCAACACTTAGGCTCGAAAACGGCCCGCCGGGGGTCCGGAACGGGAAACGGCCCCCGGAAAATTTCGAAACCGGCACGAGCAGCTTCGCTCGAGGGTAGAGTGACCTGTAGGAACTGACGGCTCGCAAATAGGACTCCCGGTTAGAGAATTACGAGCGAAAACATCGGATTTTCCAACACTTAGGCTCGAAAACGGCCCGCCGGGGGTCCGGAACGGGATACGGCCCCCGGAAAATTTCGAAACCGGCACGAGCAGACTTCGCTCGAGGGTAGAGTGACCTGTAGGAACTGACGGCTCGCAAATAGGACTCCCGGTTAGAGAATTACGAGCGAAAACATCGGATTTTCCAACACTTAGGCTCGAAAACGGCCCGCCGGGGGTCCGGAACGGGATACGGCCCCCGGAAAATTTCGAAACCGGCACGAGCGCTTCGCTCGAGGGTAGAGTGACCTGTAGGAACTGACGGCTCGCAAATAGGACTCCCGGTTAGAGAATTACGAGCGAAAACATCGGATTTTCCAACACTTAGGCTCGAAAACGGCCCGCCGGGGGTCCGGAACGGGAAACGGCCCCCGGAAAATTTCAAAACCGGCACGAGCGCTTCGCTCGAGGGTAGAGTGACCTGTAGGAACTGACGGCTCGCAAATAGGACTCCCGGTTAGAGAATTACGAGCGAAAACATCGGATTTTCCAACACTTAGGCTCGAAAACGGCCCGCCGGGGGTCCGGAACGGGATACGGCCCCCGGAAAATTTCGAAACCGGCACGAGCGCTTCGCTCGAGGGTAGAGTGACCTGTAGGAACTGACGGCTCGCAAATAGGACTCCCGGTTAGAGAATTACGAGCGAAAACATCGGATTTTCCAACACTTAGGCTCGAAAACGGCCCGCCGGGGGTCCGGAACGGGAAACGGCCCCCGGAAAATTTCGAAACCGGCACGAGCACTTCGCTCGAGGGTAGAGTGACCTGTAGGAACTGACGGCTCGCAAATAGGACTCCCGGTTAGAGAATTACGAGCGAAAACATCGGATTTTCCAACACTTAGGCTCGAAAACGGCCCGCCGGGGGTCCGGAACGGGATACGGCCCCCGGAAAATTTCGAAACCGGCACGAGCACTTCGCTCGAGGGTAGAGTGACCTGTAGGAACTGACGGCTCGCAAATAGGACTCCCGGTTAGAGAATTACGAGCGAAAACATCGGATTTTCCAACACTTAGGCTCGAAAACGGCCCGCCGGGGGTCCGGAACGGGAATTAGTCCACGGAAAATTTCGAAACCGGCACGAGCACTTCGCTCGAGGGTAGAGTGACCTGTAGGAACTGACGGCTCGCAAATAGGACTCCCGGTTAGAGAATTACGAGCGAAAACATCGGATTTTCCAACACTTAGGCTCGAAAACGGCCCGCCGGGGGTCCGGAACGGGAAACGGCCCCCGGAAAATTTCGAAACCGGCACGAGCACTTCGCTCGAGGGTAGAGTGACCTGTAGGAACTGACGGCTCGCAAATAGGACTCCCGGTTAGAGAATTACGAGCGAAAACATCGGATTTTCCAACACTTAGGCTCGAAAACGGCCCGCCGGGGGTCCGGAACGGGAAACGGCCCCCGGAAAATTTCGAAACCGGCACGAGCGCTTCGCTCGAGGGTAGAGTGACCTGTAGGAACTGACGGCTCGCAAATAGGACTCCCGGTTAGAGAATTACGAGCGAAAACATCGGATTTTCCAACACTTAGGCTCGAAAACGGCCCGCCGGGGGTCCGGAACGGGATACGGCCCCCGGAAAATTTCGAAACCGGCACGAGCGCTTCGCTCGAGGGTAGAGTGACCTGTAGGAACTGACGGCTCGCAAATAGGACTCCCGGTTAGAGAATTACGAGCGAAAACATCGGATTTTCCAACACTTAGGCTCGAAAACGGCCCGCCGGGGGTCCGGAACGGGATACGGCCCCCGGAAAATTTCGAAACCGGCACGAGCGCTTCGCTCGAGGGTAGAGTGACCTGTAGGAACTGACGGCTCGCAAATAGGACTCCCGGTTAGAGAATTACGAGCGAAAACATCGGATTTTCCAACACTTAGGCTCGAAAACGGCCCGCCGGGGGTCCGGAACGGGAAACGGCCCCCGGAAAATTTCGAAACCGGCACGAGCGCTTCGCTCGAGGGTAGAGTGACCTGTAGGAACTGACGGCTCGCAAATAGGACTCCCGGTTAGAGAATTACGAGCGAAAACATCGGATTTTCCAACACTTAGGCTCGAAAACGGCCCGCCGGGGGTCCGGAACGGGATACGGCCCCCGGAAAATTTCGAAACCGGCACGAGCGCTTCGCTCGAGGGTAGAGTGACCTGTAGGAACTGACGGCTCGCAAATAGGACTCCCGGTTAGAGAATTACGAGCGAAAACATCGGATTTTCCAACACTTAGGCTCGAAAACGGCCCGCCGGGGGTCCGGAACGGGATACGGCCCCCGGAAAATTTCGAAACCGGCACGAGCACTTCGCTCGAGGGTAGAGTGACCTGTAGGAACTGACGGCTCGCAAATAGGACTCCCGGTTAGAGAATTACGAGCGAAAACATCGGATTTTCCAACACTTAGGCTCGAAAACGGCCCGCCGGGGGTCCGGAACGGGAAACGGCCCCCGGAAAATTTCGAAACCGGCACGAGCACTTCGCTCGAGGGTAGAGTGACCTGTAGGAACTGACGGCTCGCAAATAGGACTCCCGGTTAGAGAATTACGAGCGAAAACATCGGATTTTCCAACACTTAGGCTCGAAAACGGCCCGCCGGGGGTCCGGAACGGGATACGGCCCCCGGAAAATTTCGAAACCGGCACGAGCACTTCGCTCGAGGGTAGAGTGACCTGTAGGAACTGACGGCTCGCAAATAGGACTCCCGGTTAGAGAATTACGAGCGAAAACATCGGATTTTCCAACACTTAGGCTCGAAAACGGCCCGCCGGGGGTCCGGAACGGGATACGGCCCCCGGAAAATTTCGAAACCGGCACGAGCACTTCGCTCGAGGGTAGAGTGACCTGTAGGAACTGACGGCTCGCAAATAGGACTCCCGGTTAGAGAATTACGAGCGAAAACATCGGATTTTCCAACACTTAGGCTCGAAAACGGCCCGCCGGGGGTCCGGAACGGGAAACGGCCCCCGGAAAATTTCGAAACCGGCACGAGCGCTTCGCTCGAGGGTAGAGTGACCTGTAGGAACTGACGGCTCGCAAATAGGACTCCCGGTTAGAGAATTACGAGCGAAAACATCGGATTTTCCAACACTTAGGCTCGAAAACGGCCCGCCGGGGGTCCGGAACGGGATACGGCCCCCGGAAAATTTCGAAACCGGCACGAGCACTTCGCTCGAGGGTAGAGTGACCTGTAGGAACTGACGGCTCGCAAATAGGACTCCCGGTTAGAGAATTACGAGCGAAAACATCGGATTTTCCAACACTTAGGCTCGAAAACGGCCCGCCGGGGGTCCGGAACGGGATACGGCCCCCGGAAAATTTCGAAACCGGCACGAGCACTTCGCTCGAGGGTAGAGTGACCTGTAGGAACTGACGGCTCGCAAATAGGACTCCCGGTTAGAGAATTACGAGCGAAAACATCGGATTTTCCAACACTTAGGCTCGAAAACGGCCCGCCGGGGGTCCGGAACGGGATACGGCCCCCGGAAAATTTCGAAACCGGCACGAGCACTTCGCTCGAGGGTAGAGTGACCTGTAGGAACTGACGGCTCGCAAATAGGACTCCCGGTTAGAGAATTACGAGCGAAAACATCGGATTTTCCAACACTTAGGCTCGAAAACGGCCCGCCGGGGGTCCGGAACGGGATACGGCCCCCGGAAAATTTCGAAACCGGCACGAGCACTTCGCTCGAGGGTAGAGTGACCTGTAGGAACTGACGGCTCGCAAATAGGACTCCCGGTTAGAGAATTACGAGCGAAAACATCGGATTTTCCAACACTTAGGCTCGAAAACGGCCCGCCGGGGGTCCGGAACGGGAAACGGCCCCCGGAAAATTTCGAAACCGGCACGAGCGCTTCGCTCGAGGGTAGAGTGACCTGTAGGAACTGACGGCTCGCAAATAGGACTCCCGGTTAGAGAATTACGAGCGAAAACATCGGATTTTCCAACACTTAGGCTCGAAAACGGCCCGCCGGGGGTCCGGAACGGGATACGGCCCCCGGAAAATTTCGAAACCGGCACGAGCGCTTCGCTCGAGGGTAGAGTGACCTGTAGGAACTGACGGCTCGCAAATAGGACTCCCGGTTAGAGAATTACGAGCGAAAACATCGGATTTTCCAACACTTAGGCTCGAAAACGGCCCGCCGGGGGTCCGGAACGGGAAACGGCCCCCGGAAAATTTCGAAACCGGCACGAGCGCTTCGCTCGAGGGTAGAGTGACCTGTAGGAACTGACGGCTCGCAAATAGGACTCCCGGTTAGAGAATTACGAGCGAAAACATCGGATTTTCCAACACTTAGGCTCGAAAACGGCCCGCCGGGGGTCCGGAACGGGATACGGCCCCCGGAAAATTTCGAAACCGGCACGAGCGCTTCGCTCGAGGGTAGAGTGACCTGTAGGAACTGACGGCTCGCAAATAGGACTCCCGGTTAGAGAATTACGAGCGAAAACATCGGATTTTCCAACACTTAGGCTCGAAAACGGCCCGCCGGGGGTCCGGAACGGGAAACGGCCCCCGGAAAATTTCGAAACCGGCACGAGCGCTTCGCTCGAGGGTAGAGTGACCTGTAGGAACTGACGGCTCGCAAATAGGACTCCCGGTTAGAGAATTACGAGCGAAAACATCGGATTTTCCAACACTTAGGCTCGAAAACGGCCCGCCGGGGGTCCGGAACGGGATACGGCCCCCGGAAAATTTCGAAACCGGCACGAGCAGCTTCGCTCGAGGGTAGAGTGACCTGTAGGAACTGACGGCTCGCAAATAGGACTCCCGGTTAGAGAATTACGAGCGAAAACATCGGATTTTCCAACACTTAGGCTCGAAAACGGCCCGCCGGGGGTCCGGAACGGGAAACGGCCCCCGGAAAATTTCGAAACCGGCACGAGCACTTCGCTCGAGGGTAGAGTGACCTGTAGGAACTGACGGCTCGCAAATAGGACTCCCGGTTAGAGAATTACGAGCGAAAACATCGGATTTTCCAACACTTAGGCTCGAAAACGGCCCGCCGGGGGTCCGGAACGGGATACGGCCCCCGGAAAATTTCGAAACCGGCACGAGCACTTCGCTCGAGGGTAGAGTGACCTGTAGGAACTGACGGCTCGCAAATAGGACTCCCGGTTAGAGAATTACGAGCGAAAACATCGGATTTTCCAACACTTAGGCTCGAAAACGGCCCGCCGGGGGTCCGGAACGGGAAACGGCCCCCGGAAAATTTCGAAACCGGCACGAGCGCTTCGCTCGAGGGTAGAGTGACCTGTAGGAACTGACGGCTCGCAAATAGGACTCCCGGTTAGAGAATTACGAGCGAAAACATCGGATTTTCCAACACTTAGGCTCGAAAACGGCCCGCCGGGGGTCCGGAACGGGATACGGCCCCCGGAAAATTTCGAAACCGGCACGAGCACTTCGCTCGAGGGTAGAGTGACCTGTAGGAACTGACGGCTCGCAAATAGGACTCCCGGTTAGAGAATTACGAGCGAAAACATCGGATTTTCCAACACTTAGGCTCGAAAACGGCCCGCCGGGGGTCCGGAACGGGAAACGGCCCCCGGAAAATTTCGAAACCGGCACGAGCGCTTCGCTCGAGGGTAGAGTGACCTGTAGGAACTGACGGCTCGCAAATAGGACTCCCGGTTAGAGAATTACGAGCGAAAACATCGGATTTTCCAACACTTAGGCTCGAAAACGGCCCGCCGGGGGTCCGGAACGTGATACGGCCCCCGGAAAATTTCGAAACCGGCACGAGCGCTTCGCTCGAGGGTAGAGTGACCTGTAGGAACTGACGGCTCGCAAATAGGACTCCCGGTTAGAGAATTACGAGCGAAAACATCGGATTTTCCAACACTTAGGCTCGAAAACGGGCCGCCGGGGGTCCGGAACGGGAAACGGCCCCCGGAAAATTTCGAAACCGGCACGAGCGCTTCGTTCGAGGGTAGAGTGACCTGTAGGAACTGACGGCTCGCAAATAGGACTCCCGGTTAGAGAATTACGAGCGAAAACATCGGATTTTCCAACACTTAGGCTCGAAAACGGCCCGCCGGGGGTCCGGAACGGGATACGGCCCCCGGAAAATTTCGAAACCGGCACGAGCGCTTCGCTCGAGGGTAGAGTGACCTGTAGGAACTGACGGCTCGCAAATAGGACTCCCGGTTAGAGAATTACGAGCGAAAACATCGGATTTTCCAACACTTAGGCTCGAAAACGGCCGCCGGGGGTCCGGAACGGGAAACGGCCCCCGGAAAATTTCGAAACCGGCACGAGCGCTTCGCTCGAGGGTAGAGTGACCTGTAGGAACTGACGGCTCGCAAATAGGACTCCCGGTTAGAGAATTACGAGCGAAAACATCGGATTTTCCAACACTTAGGCTCGAAAACGGCCCGCCGGGGGTCCGGAACGTGATACGGCCCCCGGAAAATTTCGAAACCGGCACGAGCACTTCGCTCGAGGGTAGAGTGACCTGTAGGAACTGACGGCTCGCAAATAGGACTCCCGGTTAGAGAATTACGAGCGAAAACATCGGATTTTCCAACACTTAGGCTCGAAAACGGCCCGCCGGGGGTCCGGAACGTGATACGGCCCCCGGAAAATTTCGAAACCGGCACGAGCACTTCGCTCGAGGGTAGAGTGACCTGTAGGAACTGACGGCTCGCAAATAGGACTCCCGGTTAGAGAATTACGAGCGAAAACATCGGATTTTCCAACACTTAGGCTCGAAAACGGCCCGCCGGGGGTCCGGAACGTGATACGGCCCCCGGAAAATTTCGAAACCGGCACGAGGACATCGCTCGAGGGTAGAGTGACCTGTAGGAACTGACGGCTCGCAAATAGGACTCCCGGTTAGAGAATTACGAGCGAAAACATCGGATTTTCCAACACTTAGGCTCGAAAACGGGCCGCCGGGGGTCCGGAACGGGAAACGGCCCCCGGAAAATTTCGAAACCGGCACGAGCGCTTCGCTCGAGGGTAGAGTGACCTGTAGGAACTGACGGCTCGCAAATAGGACTCCCGGTTAGAGAATTACGAGCGAAAACATCGGATTTTCCAACACTTAGGCTCGAAAACGGCCCGCCGGGGGTCCGGAACGTGATACGGCCCCCGGAAAATTTCGAAACCGGCACGAGCACTTCGCTCGAGGGTAGAGTGACCTGTAGGAACTGACGGCTCGCAAATAGGACTCCCGGTTAGAGAATTACGAGCGAAAACATCGGATTTTCCAACACTTAGGCTCGAAAACGGCCCGCCGGGGGTCCGGAACGTGATACGGCCCCCAGAAAATTTCGAAACCGGCACGAGCGCTTCGCTCGAGGGTAGAGTGACCTGTAGGAACTGACGGCTCGCAAATAGGACTCCCGGTTAGAGAATTACGAGCGAAAACATCGGATTTTCCAACACTTAGGCTCGAAAACGGCCCGTCGGGGGTCCGGAACGGGATACGGCTTCCGGAAATTTTCGAAACCGGCACGAGCGCTTCGCTCGAGGGTAGAATGACCTGTACGAACTGACGGCTCGCAAATAGGACTCCCGATTAGAGAATTACGAGCGAAAACATCGGATTTTCCAACACTTAGGCTCGAAAATGGCCTGCCGGGGGTCCGGAACGGGATACGGCCCCCGGAAAATTTCGAAACCGGCACGAGCGCTTCGCTCGAGGGTAGAGTGACCTGTAGGAACTGACGGCTCGCAAATAGGACTCCCGGTTAGAGAATTACGAGCGAAAACATCGGATTTTCCAACACTTAGGCTCGAAAACGGCCCGCCGGGGGTCCGGAACGGGAAACGGCCCCCGGAAAATTTCGAAACCGGCACGAGCGCTTCGCTCGAGGGTAGAGTGACCTGTAGGAACTGACGGCTCGCAAATAGGACTCCCGGTTAGAGAATTACGAGCGAAAACATCGGATTTTCCAACACTTAGGCTCGAAAACGGCCCGCCGGGGGTCCGGAACGTGATACGGCCCCCGGAAAATTTCGAAACCAGCACGAGCACTTCGCTCGAGGGTAGAGTGACCTGTAGGAACTGACGGCTCGCAAATAGGACTCCCGGTTAGAGAATTACGAGCGAAAACATCGGATTTTCCAACACTTTAGGCTCGAAAATGGCCCGCCGGGGGTCCGGAACGTGATACGGCCCCCGGAAAATTTCAAAACCGGCACGAGCGCTTCGGTCGAGGTTAGAGTGACCTGTAGGAACTGACGGCTCGCAAATTGGACTCCCAGTTAGAGAATTACGAGCGAAAACATCGGATTTTCCAACACTTAGGCTCGAAAATGGCCCGCCGGGGGTCCGGAACGGGAAACGGCCCCCGAAAAATTTCGAAAACAGCACGAGCACTTCGCTCGAGGGTAGAGTGACCTGTAGGAACTGACGGCTCGCAAATACGACTCCCGGTTAGAGCATTACGAGCGAAAACATCGGATTTTCCAACAATTAGGCTCGAAAACGGCCCGCCGGGGGTCCGGAACGGGAAACGGCCCCCAGAAAATTTCGAAAACGGCACGAGCACTTCGCTCGAGGGTAGAGTGACCTGTAGGAACTGACGGCTCGCAAATAAGACTCCCGGTTAGAGAATTACGAGCGAAAACATCGGATTTTCCAACACTTAGGCTCGAAAACGGCCCGCCGGGGGTCCGGAACGAGATACGGCCCCCGGAAAAATTCGAAACCGGCACGAGCACTTCGCTCGAGGGTAGAGTGACCGGTAGGAACTGACAGCTCTAGATTCTGACTCCCAGATTACTCGTATAGTTGAAATGTTGGTTTAACTTAAAACGTTAACTTAAAACTTAGAAAATCAGATTCGGAGGTCCCAAACTGAGACAATGGGCTCCGGTGTCTATGAAACTGGATGGGCACGAGCCCATGGTTATTTCGGACTTGCCGGAACTGACCGCTCGAGATTTCGACTCCCGAATTGCTTGTATAGTAAAATCGTAGGTTTAACTTAGAACTTAGAAAATTAGCCTCTGAGCGCCCAAACTGAGAAAACAGGCTCCGGTGGCCGTGAATCTGGACGGGCACGAGCCCATAATCATTCCTGAATTGCCGGAACTGACGGCTCTAGATTCCAACTCTCGAATTGCTTATATAGTTAAAACGTAGGTTTAACTTTCAAAATTTTGCTCTTAATACTTGATTTTATTTATATTTACTATATATTCATAATTTTTATAATTAACTTTTACTATTTGTTTTCCTTTTTTGTCTTCAGGTTTCAGAGCATCGGATCGATCACGGCACCCTGCCCAGCAAATATATTTGTTTTTCTTTTTTTTTAAAGTTTATTTGTAACGATTATAATTTGTTTAAACATTTGTAATGTTTTAAATGTTTTTAATATAAGACTTTGTTTTGTTATTTGTATTTTTAATTGAATGTTATAGTTGTAGATATATAATATGTTCAGGTACAAATACAGGTAAAAACAGCAGGATAAAAATTGAAAAATATAAAAAGAATTATTTTAAAAAAATTTTAGGCATTAGCGACCGCCATGGCGGTCGCAAATGTCGGTCAAATAGTATTAGCGACCGCTAATGGCGGTCGCTAAAGGCCTAAAGGGCGGCCGTAAATATTCAAAAAAATGAGGAAAAAAATTTAAAAATATAAACAAAAAAGTATTAGCGACCGCTATTTCAACCATTTGCGACCGCCAATGTCGGTCGCTAATAGTTATATATCAGTATTTACAAAATAAGAAAATAACATTAGCGACCGTCTGTTAGACCTTTAGCGACGGCGTATAGCAGCCGCTAAAAGCAGTCGCGCGGTCGCTAATGCTTTTTGCGACGAGGTTTCCACGGCCGAAATTTGGCGGTCGCGAGGCGGTCGCTAAAGAGTATTAGCGACTGTAATTTGACTTTTAGCGACGGCTAATGGCGGCCGCTAAAAGCCTGTTTTCTAGTAGTGTTGACCATGATAGCTAAGACTCTTTTGCTGGTTGTCTTTCCATTTTTGTGCTTGGATGGCTATTATTATCATAACTTGCTAGATAAGATATTAAACATGTTTAATTATGTTTGAAATTGTATAGTAGTAAAGATATAGTTACCTATTACTACTAGATTTCAAATTTGTCTTAATTAAATTATTTTATAAAGAACCCTCATTGTGCTGGTGACTAAGGTATTCCTATTTCCTTCACTAACTCTCTACTCTGTCATTTTTAAATTGGTGTTGAATATTGATTATTGATCACTTCATAGTTCATTCACTTGATTGAGTTTGAACCTAGAATGTTGAAGTATTGATATTTAATTGTTCAATGTTCATTAATGAGTAATGACCTAACTCTTAAGTCTTATGCCTTTATTTTATGTTCTAGTTTTTTTTTTTATGAGCTTTCCATTACTTTCTAAGTTAGTATGACTAAGAAACATGAATACATGTGAAAAAACTAATAATTACTACTATTTTCTATTTATTCAGCGATACAGGACTTCATATATTGAGGGCACCGCTACACCCACTTTTCTTACTTACTTTTGCAAAAGAACCACATATTCTTTCATTTTACAATTTTCTGGATTTTCTGAAATTTTTTTAGATTTTTTGGGCGATTATTTCAAATCGCACCGCTACGCCGCTACGTATCCCCGCTACGCTACGTATCCCCCGCTTCGTAGCGTTTTAGCGGCGGGCCGCTTCGCCCGCCGCAACCGCTATTTTCATCCTTGGGTGGACCACACAGGTCATCACACAGCATGTCATCACACGTCAAACATACAAGAGCAGTTTGAGAAGGTTGACCAAAAAGATAAAGCAACACAACATTCCATCACACCAGACTCAAGTAATAGAAAAGACAATCCTCAAAGATATGAAATGGGTATGCTATGCACATCATGATCAATTGGACAACACAAGTGAAAGATTGATTGGGTGTAAATAGAGCTGGCCTGGGCTAATTAGATCAGATCTCATACTATTCTGTTTCTAAACATGTATTCACAGAATCTGTCAATCATTTCTATTTAATAAAGGATGAAGGAAAGGCAATGCACGTTTGAAGCTTGAAAGCCTACCTTCTTTTGATTATCCATTTTCTTATTTTCTTCTCAGTAAGGTCTAATTGTCTGCCCACCAGTCTAATTGCACTCAAATTCAAAACTGCAGAATGGATTCACAAGAGGAACAATGTCACATTGGAATGGAAACTGTACAGTTTCAAGGTGGAAATCAAGACGAAAATGTAACTCATGTCGCAGACCTTAGCCATAGTCTGAGTCCTGTTTGAGACATGGATGCATTTTGGCTATATAGAAGGCTCTGTTTGGATGTTGTGAACTTAGAACTTGGTTGCCTTGCACAAAGTTTTACCTGTGAATCTATTCTAATTTCATGTAATTGCTTATGTCAAAGAACAGAACAACTGTTACTTATAGGTGTTATCCACAAACACAAAACCTCCGAGTGATCTCAACTATGAATGTATTCATCATATTTCCTGCTTAGATTTAACATCTGAATGACACCAAATAAATAATATGCAAAGGAGTAATCACCCAAACTAGAAAAAAAAAAACTGAAACTGCCACTTCCAAAGATCAGCCCTACCATTACAGAGATGTTTGAAACTCATGAAAGAGAGTGAATCGAATTGCAAACATCTCCCCATTCCTTAATCCAATTCACAAACCCCCCAAAAAACCTCACCACGTCTCTTTCTTGTGAATCTCTGCATGGAAAATGACACAAGATATAAATCTTCCATTGAAAAACATTACAGTACTTGAGTGTTTTAAGTCGCAAATAAACATATAAAAGAATAACCAATTTCATTTGTAGACACATTTTTCTGTTAAGGAAGTGATGAGCTATGTTAAACATGAAAACTAATTCAGATGAAGAAGAATCGAGAGTTAAAAATAAATGAGCAATGGACATGACAAGCTTGAAAAAATATCCACCAACATACTGTTACAAGCACATGATACACTGATAAAATCAACCTCTGATCTCATATAGCAGAAGAATGGAGACAAGGCAATCCAAGATAATTATCAACAAATTATAGAATCCAATCAAATTCAACAATAGCAGAAGAATGAATTCCAACATACATGATAATGAACACGCATTTCAATGTCGTGATTTGGGTATTGATTTGTCACGATGGAGACAAAGCAAAATCCAGTCTTTGAAGGTGTGATTTGGGCATTGATATGTTGTGCCAACCCATCAGAGATTCCAAGGCCACTAGAAATCACAATAGTCCTGAGTGCAGAAAGCTTAAGACCAGTAGCTTCTTCATTTTGTGGGGGATCTTCAGTTGGGTTTTCAATGAGATGGGTTTCGAAAGATGGGCTTTAAGAGAGATCAAGATGGGTTTTGAGAGATGGGGTTTTGAGAGATATGGAGTTTTGAGGGGCGGGGTTTGAGAGAGATGGAGTTTTGGGAGAGAGATGGTTTTGAAAGAGAGGGTTTTTTAGAGAGATGGATTGGAGAGCGAAATCCCCAGGGCAAACCGAGAGCGAGGCGGAGAAGATAGATTACTAGAGATGGAGATTGGCATAGCAAAATCGAGAAAGGTGATTGGAGATGGAGGTCGCCAGAGCAAATCGAGAGAGAAAGGTTTTTTTTTTCAAATGATAACGAGGAAGAGGTTTGGAGGGCAGAGCGCGGGAGGGGACGAAGCAGGCGACGGAGTCGTCTGAGTGGATGGGGATGGAGAGGAAGGGGAGGGTGAGGAAGATGCCGGAGCTGCTGCGCGGGGACTGGGAGTGGACGGAGGCGGCGACGAGAGACGAGAGGAGATGAGAGGAGACGAGATTCACGGGCGAGGGAAAGAAAGAAATGAGTGAGGATAAGAGGGATAAGGGCAAAAGGGGAGGCGGCAGTGGGAAATGAAAAGGGGAGGCGGGAGAGGGAAAAGAATTTTACTTTTTTTTTTTTTTTGCCGATGTTTTTTTTCGTTGGCAAAATAAATATTTTTCTTTTAAATTTTCTTTTTTAACTTTTGCCGACGTTTTTTTTCGTCGGTAAAATAATTTTATTTTTTTTAAAATTTTTTTAATTTGCCGACGTTTTTCTTCGTCGGCAAAAGAATTTTATTTTTTTTTAATTTTCTTTTTTTATTTTTGCCGACGTTTTTTTCGTCGGCAAAAGAATTTTATTTTTTTTTAATTTTATTTTTTTACTTTTGCCGACGTTTTTTTTCGTCGGCAAAAAAATTTTATTTTATTTTATTTTTTAGTTTTGCCGATGTTTTTTTTCATCGGCAAAAGAATTTTATTTTTAAAAATTTTCTTTTTTACTTTTGCCAACGTTTTTTTTCGTCGGCAAAAGAAATTTTTTTTTTTAATTTTTGTTTTTACTTTTGCTGACTTTTACAGAAAAACATCACTAAAAGTTTATTTTACTGACTTCATAAAATTCGTTGATAATAGAAGTCGTCAATAATAGTCTTTGATAGTTATTTTCCTTAAAAATGATGTTAATAATAAAAAGAGGGGTTTCGGTGGTAGGAGAGGGAAAAAAATTTGGTAAATTTAATGACGATTATTTTCGTCGCAAAAAATAGATTTTTCGTCAATAAAAATTATTTTAGCCACTTTTAATTGAAAACAAGTAAAAAAGACTACCAACCTTTACTGATGTTTTATATTAAACATCGATGATAAATTTTCCGACTCTAATTTTCGTCTCCTTCTCCATTCTTTTCTTTCCATGCTTTCTCCTACTCTTTTACTCTCCCTCACAACCACCCACTGCACTGCCATCACCACCCGGCTTGCATAGCCACTGTACTCACCTTGCACCACCTTCGGAGATAGAATTATAATGGTAGAATTTAAGTTCATCATATGACTTCAACTTCGGAGATAGAAATATAATGGTAGAATTTAAGTTCATCGTACGACTTCAAATCCGATGTTTATTTAAAATAAAAGAAGTAGGGCAAATGTACAAGCTTGACAGTCACGTGTGGACCAAAAGTCTGTCCTATGACCAAATTTAGATTGAATTGTTTGAGAGTCGGTTTCTTTCCTTTCATATATTTCATTTAGAATTTAAAAACAGATGACATGGGAGGTACACCTAAAAACTGAGGAGATGATGCTTCTTCTGGAGTTACCTGCTTATATTTCTTGTAGATTCGCTTGGTTACTATGTTCTTGGATTCATCTTTAATCGACATGGCATTGCACATCGCAGTCCGGTACTCATCATAATGAGGCTCCCATTTCTTCAAACAAGCGGCTGAAACTATTGGGCCAAAATTTATATTCCAACAACTACTAGCACCGGTTTTTTTCTTTTTCTTTCTAAGAGACGAAGGCCATAAACGTAGATCTAGATCTCAATCACATTCACACCACATCCTTCAAGGCCTCACTCTATCATCCATGTCAGCAATAGTTTTACCGAAGTAAAATAAAAAACAAAAAAGGATTTTCTAACACTTAGGATCGAAAAACGGCCCGCCGGGGGTCCGGAACAGGAAACGGCCACCGAAAAATTTGGAAACCGGCGCGAGCACTTCGCTTGAGGATAAAGTAAATTGACGGAACTGACGGTTCGCAAATAGGACTCCCGGTTAGAGAATTAGAAGCAAAACATAGGATTTTCCAACACTTAGGTTCGAGAACGGCCCGCAGGGCGTACGGAATGGGAAAAGGCTCCGAAAAAATTGGAAACCGACACGAGCACCTCGCTCGAGGCGAAATTAACTTGCAGGAATTGACGGCTCGTAAATCGGACTCCCGGATAATGAATTAACCCTTAAAACGTTGGATTTTTAACACTTAGGTTCAGTTTGGCATCTCTACTTTTCTCTTCTTATTGGCTTCAAACTAATGGAATCCGATTTTAGCATGTTTGGATGAAGCTTCTACTGTGTCCATTTCAAATGACACTAAGACAAACATTTGTGATCCAAACCGTTGATCATGTTAGGGGGGCTAAAAACGGCTATGATACCAAAAGCCAACCATTGGATCATTATAGATTGTGATGTATTGATGAAAATGTACAGACCATTAGATCATCATTTATGGAATTTTGTACGCCCTATTTTCGCAATCCAAATTTCTAGTCATCTTCAAAAGGTCATTTATAGTTATAGGTCCCAACCCCAAATGTTGATTCAATATGGATCATGAAATATATTTGAAATAAATATCAATCGTTGGATTAATGCATGGTTACTACAGTGCATTCACGAGTTAAGACATGCAGTCCGTTTTTTCTACATTTCCGAACAATCTGGATCTCTAATGCAAGATATGGACCATAGACCCCCTTTATATGGCAAGTAACGTTTACTGGATCAAATTCCAACGATTGATCCTTCATGTATTGTGAGATATTGACCAAAAGGTCCAAAGGGTTAATGGTTCAATTTTAATTTTTGTGGGCCACTTTTTCCCGATCTAAACCTAAAATCCTCTTTAGGAGGTCAACAATGATTATCTGGTCAAATCTTATCGTTTGATTCATCATGGATATAATTATTTTGTTTTCGTCAGTAAAATGAATATAAAAATAAATAAAAATTAATAAACAGATTTACCGACATTTAATTTTGTCGGTAAAAGTAAAAAATAAAAATTTAAAAAGATATTTACCGACGTGTTTATTTTCGTTAGTAACATGATCGTAAAAAAAAATAAAAATTAATAAACATATTTACCGACGTTTAATTTCGTCGGTAAAGGTAAAAAATAAAATTTTAAAAAGATATTTAACGACGTTTTTATTTTCGTTGATACAATTAATATAAAAATTAATAAACAAATTTACCGACGTTTGTATTTTCGTATGTAAAATTAATATAAAAATAAATAAATATTCATAAACATATTTACCGACGTTTAATTTCGTCGGTAACATTAAAAAAGAAAATTAAAAGCATATTTATCGACGTTTTATTTCGTCGGTAAAATTTAAAGAATAAACCATTTTTTTTAAATTTAAGAATAGCCTTTGCCGACATTTTACTAAAAAATGTCGGTAAAGGGTATACTTTTGGCCACGTTTTTTAGAAACGTCAGTAAAAGTCTGTACTTTTGCCGACGTTATTAAAACATCGGTAAAGGGTATACTTTTGGCCACGTTTTTTAGAAAACGTCGGTAAAAGTCTTTACTTTTGCCGACGTTTTTTAAAAACGTCGGTAAAGGTTTACCCTTTACCGATGAATTTTAAAAACGTCGGCAAAAGTCTACACTTTGCCGACGTTTTTTAAAAACGTCGATAAAGGGTATACTTTTGGCCACGTTTTTTAGAAACGTCGGTAAAAGTCTGTACTTTTGCCGACGTTATTAAAAACGTCGGTAAAGGGTATACTTTTGGCCACGTTTTTTAGAAAACGTCGGTAAAAGTCTTTACTTTTGCCGACGTTTTTTAAAAACGTCGGTAAAGGTCTACCCTTTACCGATGAATTTAAAAAACGTTGGCAAAAGTCTACACTTTGCCGACGATTTTTAAAAATGTCGGTAAAGGTCTATCCTTTACCGACGAATTTTAAAAACGTCGGCAAAAGTATACCCTTTACCGACGTTTTTAAAAAACGTGGCTAAAAAACATGGCTAAAAGTGCATCTTCTTGTAGTGTGCGTGGGTTGATAAATGCATGCATTTTGGAAATACTACGTCAAACAGGTACGTCCTATACTTTAATTTGAATGAATTGATGCTTATGCTTATTTGTATATAATGCATTATTAATTATTATGTTGTTTATATAGGGCTGAGTCTTTACATTCACAGTTAAAGAGACAACTTGGATCATCTCAGGGTACTTTTGAGACAAATTGGACAAAAACACACAGCTTGCTTGAACTACAACATACAAGTATTAAAGCTTCATTCGAGAAGAGCAAGACAATAGTGCAACACAGTTTCAAGCCCTCTGAATTTAAAGAGCTTCGTGGGAACATATCAAGAAATGCATTGGAAAAGATTTTGGCAGAAACTAAGAGATCAAATCTGGTTGGAACTGATAAGATTGCATGTGGTTGTATTATCCGTTCCACACATGGGTTACCATGTGCACATGAGATTGCTACATATGTTTCAGAAGGACGGCCAATTCCCCTACAGTGTATACATCCACATTGGGTCAAGCTTGACATGAATCCGAGTACCGTTTCGAGCTATAATATGGAGTTGGACTGTAAGACGGAGTTAGAGTTACTTGCAAAGAGGTTCAATGAATTTGATCAAACAAGAAAACTGCAACTCTTAAAGAAGATGAGGGAGCTATCAAAGCTTGACAGTACATTCTTGTTAGAACCAGAAGCAAAGTCACGAACCCGTGGGCGACCACGCATTAGGATTGATACATCCACCAAAAGGGAACCAACTGCCTTTGAGTTGGTTCAATCTGCACAGGACAGTCACTCACCTTCATCCATTAAGGTTAAGGCACCGTTGGAATAGAAGAAAAGAAAAAAAGATAAGCCTAGAGTTGTGAGGACAAGATCCAAAAATGCCAGTTCGTATATTGCTCAGTTCTCAGAAGGATTAAGGCCTTTTATACGCCTTATCAAAGATGTTGCAGCCAATGGTAATTGTGGTTTTAGAGCGATTGCTGCTTTGATTCGTCATACTGAAGATGGATGGAGACAGGTTCGGAGAGAACTCTTGCATGAGTTGCTGCACCATGTAAAACATTACAAGCAGTTATACGGAGTAGAAAACAGAGTTGAAGAACTGATTGAGACACTATCTTACTATGAGGATAATCCTTCGTACAACCATTGGTTAACTATGCCTGACATGGGGCATCTTATTGCATCTCGTTATAATTTGGTCTTATTTCACTTTAGCATGGCACAGTGTTTAACCTTTCTTCCTCTAAGGTCACCACCATTGCCTGTATCTACTCGATTGGAGATAGCGATAGGTTTTGTTAATTCTTGCCATTTCGTTCAGGTATTGAAAACTAAAATTGTCTTTTTTTATTTAATTACAATATGTGAACGTATTAACAAGTTTATTTATTATATAGGTTTTCATGAACCCAGATCATCCTGTACCACCCATTGCCAATAAGTGGAAAGAATTCCGTCATCCTTGCGCTAGCCAATGGGAATTAGCATATGAAGATCGAATCAGGCGTTTTAAAGAGATTATAAGTCCAGATGTAGCAACCTGTGAGACTATCTCATTGGATTGAGAAAATTGTAATTTTGTTTTCCATGTATTTCTCTAGTCACATTGTTCGAAGAATTCATGTATTTCTCTAACAGAATATCCAAGATGAAAGGACAACATTTTTAATTTAGAATATGCAAGTTGATTTGTTTTCAACTTTTTCCGTACAACCATGTTCAACAAAATTTTGATTATAACCATGTTCCAAATGTAAACAACCGTGTTCCAAATATTGTGATTACAACCATGTTCTAACCCATAAAAAAAAACACACCATAATATTAACCAAAATTTTAAAAAACTAAATGATTTTCTTAAAGTAACTGGTCATCTTCCAAAATGAAATCAGCTACTGTCCCTACGATGCCTGCGGGCATACGAACGAACAGTCATGCTGGGGTGTCAAACCGTGCGCTCCACCTCTTCAATGGTCATTCCACGTAACACATGTACGGCCTGCTCGACGTGAGTGTATATACCATGTGGGTCATCAATCCATCCATCTTGGCCCCTCTCCATGACTCTATCAAGGATGCACAACGCACCCACATTACGCTACAAGTAAGATGTTTAATTCATTAATTCACAATAAAAAACATATAAAAAAATGTGAAATATTGCTCAATTAACCATACCATCTCATAATCAATGTTTGCACTAGGTTGTGCATCACGAGGATGTGGTCGATAAGCTGATTGGGAGTTAGGGTTTTGAAGCAACCTCCATGACACTCATGCGTACCAAGCCATGTATTGTGGTACACAATCAGATGGACGTCGAATTGGAACGCTTCGATTCAACCCAGACAGTAGGTGATCATTCCATCTTTCCCATACTTGATCAAAATATTGATATGCATTTGCAGTCGGGCCTCGTGTAGCACGGATTGGGATTAATGGGGGTGGAGGAATAGTCTGCACCCTACCAAACTGCCTCAGGATCCTATCTGGATGATAGGGCTCAACAACGTCAAAGGACTTAATGCACCCACAGTTGAAGGCGGTCTGATTAAATTGGATGTTACTGCCTAATATCGCGATAAGGATCCCATGTGACCTGCATGACTAAAACAATTATAAGAAATTTCATTGTACTATAGATAATTTTTAGTAAGTCATGAATAAAGAATTTTTATTACCTCATCTACACTCATATAATCAAGCCGCTCTCGCAGTGCCTGTAGGGGAGCAGTAGTCTCCCTACGAGTGAGCCAGCGATACACTCGGGGCTGGGTGACTCCATATAAAATATTTGACGTTGGAGCGAAACACTCGAAATGCTCAAAAATCTACGCCTCTAGCAGCGTAAGATATCCAGCACTCTGTTTAACTTCCTTACGAGTAGCTAATCCCAACTGTCGATACAAATAAGCCAGAGCAGCGGCACCCCATGCATATGTATGGACACTTGGCAAGTCTGTCAACAATGTCAGATATATAATTGGCACACGTGTGCCACTCTTATCCGCCAATAATGTACAGCCTAATAAATACAGAAGATATGCTCTCACTGCACAATCAATCATGTCATCTCCATCCTCATCGGTTATTAAAGAGAACCTCCCTCTTAGCCACTCCAATCTTACAGATTGGCCCCTAACTTGCTGCAGCTCATCATTTGCCTCATTTGGATGAACTCCCAGAGCGTCAACAAGGAGCGAATGAGCATCTTGAAATGACATTCTACCATTATAAGCAACAGAACGACCAGTCACTGGAATCCCAAGTATGGTGGCAACATCATCTAGACTTATGGACATTTCACCGAAAGGCATGTGGAAAGTGTTTGTTTCAGGTTGCCACCTTTCCACAAAACAAGAGACAAGAATCTTACTAACAGATCGGTATGATGCTGTGATGAGTGGACTCAAATTAGATCTATCCACTAACTCTCTGAACCTGTTGCTCTCATTCAATGGCCAGTGTGGTATTTTCTGTCCATGGCTCAAACACTTCAGCGGGGCCCGTTCTCGCATTCCGAAAATATTACATTATTAAAGAATGTAACAATTACGTTGATTTTTATGTAACATAAAGAGAAAAATAAAAAAATTTACGTACCTGTGAATGCCAAATGTATGCAGCTATGTGCGTGTTGAAACTGGGCAGCAAAGAACGATCTACTGGCCCCGCAGTTATTTCTTGTTCAACATCAGCTTCTTCTTCTTCATGTTGTTCAACATGAGTTCCTTCTTCTTCATTGCCTCCTTCTGAATCATATTCTGGTTCCTTGACTTCTTCTACAACCTCCTTATTTATTCGACGGTGCCTCCTATTGGAAGCCGTCGGCCTTACTCTAGAACTGCTTGGCCTATCCATTCCTGAAATATTAGATGAAGAGTGATTAAATTTTTTTTTACAAGTGTTCGGCTCTGTGTGTTCGAACAAGTCAAAAATGTTTGGCATGTAATGTCCGAACATTCCTGAAATGTTCGAATTTTATGTGCCGAACAATTCTAAAGTGCGCAAACTTTATAATCCGAACATTCTTAAATTGTTCGGACTTTTATGTTCGAACATTTGTGTAATGTTCGAAGTTTCATAACCGAACATATCGCGACAATGAAAAAAAAAAGACTGAACAACTGCAAGAAAAATCATTTTCGAGCGAATTAGACGTGTCATTATGTCCCTTTAAACATATTAAGACGCACACAATAGTTGCTACAATGACCTATTTGAGAAAATAACACAGTGACAATGGAGAAGAATGAAGGTGATACCTTGGACTAAAATGAAGGTCACTACAACAGCAGATTCTTCCTCTTTTCCTTATCTGCTTGTATCCTTTCACTTAGCCAATCTTCCAGCCAGAATGTGGGTCAAAATGGATAGAAGAAGAGTTTCTCTAAGTTGAGTTTCAATAGAGAGGAGAGAAAGGGGACGATGGTGAAGATGTGTGGGAAGAGAAGAGAACTGATGAGTTGTGTTGTAAGTGAAAGGGCTGATTTGGGTATATTGATGGGTGCAAAGAGAAAAAATCATTAAAAAACCTATTTTGTACATCGGTGTGGAGAGAAATGCGGTGAGAATAGCAAAAAGCGTGGTGCCAACAGAACCCCTCTTGTTAAAATTAATAACACTTGTAAACCCTAGGCTCTAGATTTGATGGGGGTAAGGCTGATGCCGATGATATGTATGTGTGGGTAGATTTTTAAGGTATCAGAATTACACTAACATCGACAGTAAACTGCTGTTTAAGCGCACCCACGTGCCATCCAAACACACCGCGGCAATAGGGTCAGAGTCTTGGCCGAAACCATCCTGGACTTTGGCTGCCCAGGCCGACCTCGGCTACGCAGGCTGACTTCGGCTGTGTGCCCGACAGGTCGCCAGTTAAGATAAATACCATGGTCGCCCCTACTTCTGCCACGTCATCGGACATGTGGTTGAGTGCGGGCACGTGCCAATGGGACAGATGGGCCATCCCAGCTGTCCACAATCTTCGTCAGATCGCTGACAAGGCGGCATCCAGCAGCTGTAGCCAAATCAGGGCAGAGTCCGAGGATGGATCCGATGGGACCTCAACCGCCAAAGACTTAAGACACGATCAGGCCCAACATGAAATGCATTTTATGCGATATGGGTTGATCGGACTGGTAATAAATGCATTGTGGGCTATGATGGATCCTCATTTATTATTTTGTGGGCTGGTAAGATTTTTCCTATCAAATCTAGGGGCCCACTCCAAGATATCAGGATCAATCCTCTATAAAAACGAGGACGTTCCAAGACAAAGGTATGCATACACACCCCCTATTGAGTCGTTACTCTGTCTCCCTTTTTCTTCGACCTTCGTTCTAAGTTAGGCATCTGAGAGCCCTGCCCTGCCCACAGCCAGGGTCCTCTGACCGTTTATTTCTCCCCTTTCAGGCTTTAAGGCAGCTGATCCTCACCATATATTTGGATAAGTCCTACCAGACACCCTATAATCTTGTGAGTTATAATTTTTGCACTTATAATTGGTGCCGTCTGTGGGGAGGTATTAGCTCAATCTTCCCAAGTATCATGCCTCCGAAGGCTAAGAAAGGCGGAGAATCTTCAAGAGTAGTGATCCAGCTACCGTCACCTCCGGGACCGTTGCCGAACGCTCCTCCTCAGAGGCGATCCGGGGCAAGCTCTGGCGCAGCTGCAGCCGAAGAGCATCCTGACGCACACCTCTTCGTCCAGATTCCATTCCCAAAGCGGGTCGAGGATTCATACCAAGGTGAGGAAGTTATGCCTCCCCGCCGGAATGAACGGCGACAGGAGCGTCCGCAGGGGGACAAATCCATAGCAGTCAGTAAGTCCCACCATTCACTTCACTTCACTAGCGGTGGGGATGTCGCTGCTCAAAACGTCCTCATCCAAGAACAAGAGAAGTTAATTCGTCAGCTCCAGCAGCAGTTAAGAGCCAGAGGAGCGACCTTGTTAAGGCAACCTTCAGGACGACAAGCAAGAATGGCTCGACAGGCGCATCAAGCTGGCGGTCCAGCGCAACTTAGAGATGGCTGGACTCGCCCGAGATCAGTAGGATGTTTGTGGCCCCACCGATCTTGGCGTTTCCCCGTTCACTCGAGAGATCAAAGACTCCTCCCTGCCCAAGAAATTCTCCGTTCCGAGATTTGTCCTCTACGATGGGGTATCAGATCCCGCCGCTCACCTCCGGCATTTCTCCTAGAGGATGTCTATTTGGGGAGATGAGGGGCACCTGAATTGCAAAGCCTTTTCTTCCAGTTTGGGTGACCTCCCTCTGAAGTGGTTCTGCACTCTCCTAGAGAAATCTATCTCGAGTTGGAGGCAGCTTCAGCTCTCCTTCCTGAAGAAATTTCAAGCTTACAGTGTCTTTCCTAAGACCGATGCTGATATATTGGCCCTGAAGATGAAGCAGAGCGAGAATATCACTCAGTTCTCCAAGCGATTTTGGACAGTGTACAGTCAGATCGAGGGTTTAAAACACGAAGTGGCGATCTTTGCCTTCCAGAACGCCCTTTTACCAGGTAACGAGCTCAGAAAAGACTTGGCCGGGGATCCTGTAGCCTCCGTGCCGGCATTGATGTCCCGGGTAAAACGATACATTACCCGGGAAGAAGATGAGATTCGGGCCCGAGAAAGCCATGGCATAGGGCGCAAGGACAAGGACGATTAGCCTTGCAAGGACAAGAAGCCGTTTAGGAAAGAGGAGTCGAGCCAAGCTTGGGTTTCGGCCACCTCGGCAAAAGCCCCGGCATCCAAATCCGGGGGTGGCAGGAAGCCCAGACCTCCCACCGACTCCTACCAAGCTGTGAACACCATCTTCAAGGAACCAATCCATTAGATCATTCATAAGATCAAGAAGCAACCGTACTTCAGCTGGCCTCAGCCTATGCAGGGTGATCCCTCATCCCGATACCAGAGCAGGTTTTGTGCCTATCATAAAAAAAATGGGCATAAAACCAAGGAGTGCATGATCCTGAAGTCACACCTCGAAAAGCTCGCTAAGGAAGGCCACCTGAAGGACTACATCAAAGCGGGAGATGCTGGCAGTAGCCGAAATCAACAAAGTAGCAACAAAGACCCGGACAGCGATGGATCAGGTAAGATCATCAATGTCATCCACCTGGCACACCCTGTGCCTTCCGCTTCCCCTAAGTGCAACGTTCAGGCTCGTGCCGAGGCCATGCGGGCCTCTCATGGGAAAGAAGTGATGAGGGCAGAGCTCGGACCAGCGTCTAAGAAATCGCGGCGTGAGCGTCCAGCGATCTGTTTTTTGGAAAAGGACCTCGAAGGAGTCCAGCTACCCCACAACGATCCGCTCCTCCTCACGTTGAAGCTGCAGGACTACACAGTTAAGAGGATCCTCATCGATCCCGGCAGTTCGTCTGAAATCCTTTATTTCAGCTGTTTCAAAAAGATGGGTTTCTCAGAAGCAGATTTACAAGAGGCTCGTACTCCTTTGATTGGGTTCAGCGCCAAGCCGGTATACCCCAAAGGGAAGGTAACCCTGGAAACCCGGGTGGGCGGAGCCTCTGTTATGACCGACTTCCTTATGGTGGATGCTCACTCTCCCTATAATGCTATGGGCAGAGCCTGGCTCCACAATATGCAGGCTATCCCCTCCACCCTTCACCAAAAGCACAAATTCTTGTTGGAAAACAATGACGGCAGCATAGATGTAGTCACCGTGGGAGGAGACCAGCAGATGGCCAGGCAGTGCATGATGGCCGTGGTCCCTGAGAAAGGGAGCCTGGTCGAGTATATATAGCAGAGCTCGAAAGGGAGCTGGACGAGATCGGCCGAAACCCCAAGAAGAAGAGCATCGAAGATCTAGTCGAGGTCAGGCTCGATCCACTCGACCCGAACAGGTTCTTCCTACTCGGCAGCCAGCTCGCCGATCCCGAAAAGACCGAGCTCTCCAACTTCTTGATGCGGAGCAGAGATGTCTTCGCTTGGACCCAGAGTGAAATGCCCAGTATCGACCCCGAGGTCATGTGTCACCAATTGAACGTGGATCCTAAGCACAAACCAGTGATGCAAAAAGCCCGCAGGTCAAGTTTGCCGCAGCCGGAAGCCGTGGCCGAGGAGGTCGACAGGTTGTTAGAGGCTAAAGCAATGAGGGAAGTCCAGTACCCGGTTTGGTTAACTAATACGGTGGTTGTCAAGAAGAAAACCGACAAATGGAGAGTGTGCGTCGATTTCACCGACCTCAATAAAGCTTGCCTGAAGGACAGCTTCCCACTTCCAAAAATCAATCAGATGATCGATGCCACCGCTGGCCACGACAGGATGAGCTTCCTCGATGCCTATCGAGGATATCACCAGATCCCGATGTTCGAGCCGGACGAAGAGAGAACCGCGTTCATAACGCCCCGAGGTACTTATTGTTACAAGGTGATGCCCTTTGGGTTGAAGAACGCGGGGGCAACCTACCAGCGACTCGTCACAGAGATGTTTCAAGCTCAGCTTGGCAAAACTGTCGAAGTATATATTGACGACATGGTCGTCAAATCCAAGCAGTCTCATGACCATCTGGCAGACTTGGCCCAAGTTTTCGACATCCTCAGAGAGTTCAAGCTCAAGTTGAATACCTCCAAGTGCGCCTTCGGCGTCGCTTCTGGCAAGTTCCTCGGAAGCTTAGTTACACGGAGAGGGATAGAGGCCAATCCAGACCAGATCACGGCGATCCTGGGAGTCCAAAGCCCGACGTCCACAAAGTAGGTCCAGAAGCTGACCGGCATGGCCGCCGCGCTCAATCGATTTATCAGCAGATCATCAGATAAGTGCAGGCCCTTCTTTCAGCTCTTAAGGAAAAACTTAAAATTTCAATGGACCCCTGAGTGCGACCAGGCACTACAGGCACTCAAAAACTATCTCTCTTCACCACCCTTACTCTCTACTCCCACCCGAGGAGAGACATTGTATTTGTATCTGGCAGTCTCAGATCATGCGGTGAGCTCCGTCCTCGTTAAAGAGGAATATAAACTACAAAAACCGATCTATTACACTAGCAAAATCCTTCTTGACGCCGAGACTAGATACGTCTTACTCAAGAAGCTCGCATTGGCACTCGTCTGTGCCTCTCACAAGCTCTCTCATTACTTCTAGTCTCATACCATTGCCATTGTGGTTGTTACGGAACACCCACTCAGGTCTATTTTCAAGAAAGCTGACTTTTCAGGCAGAGTCTCCAAATGGGTAGTCAAACTGGGACAATATGATATCCACTATCAACCCAGGAATGCGATCAAGGCCCAGATTTTAGCAGACTTCATTGTCGAGTTCGTCTCTCCGAGTTCGTCACCAACCCAGCTTGGCACCGAACTGGGGAGCAGAGGGCAGGAAGACGGAGTCACTGAGGTCGATGAACTATCTCGGAGCCTAGCCCTCGACTCGGCTTGGAAGGTCTTCGTCGACGGCTCATCTACTTCCAGGAAATCTAGTGCCGGCGTGGTCTTCCAATCGCTAGAAGGACTGGTCATAGAACAAGCTCTAACCCTAGACTTCAAAGCAACAAAAATAAAGCTGAGTACGAGGCCCTAATAGCGGGACTAAATAGTGCCAAAATCCTCGGAGCCCAACAATTGGTGGTTTTCAGTGACTCACAATTGGTGACAAGCCAACTAACTGGGGACTACCAAGCTCGGGACGACAAGATGGCGGCTTACCTAGCCATCGCAAAGAAACTCCTCACTCAGTTCCAGATAGCCGAAGTCGGGAGATCGCCAGGGACACCAACTCACATATTGATGCCCTTGCCAACCTGGCCTCCGCTGTCGAAGCTGGGAAAAAAAGAACTGTTGAGATCGGGTCGTTGCCAAGATTGAGCTTAGAGATCCATCCATCTCGACAGATTCTATGTCTTGATCTCGGCCCGAGCTGGATGGATCCAATCACTTCCTACCTAAAAGATGATCGGCTCCCTGAAGATAAAAATGAGGCTCACCAGATCAGGCTCAAAGCAGCTCGGTTCTGGCTGTCCCCCGAATGCAAGCTCTACAGAAAATCTTTCTCCAGCCCCTACCTCCAATGCGTCCATCCGAGCAAGGTCGACGATTTTTTGTATGAAATTCACAAAGGGATTTGTGGAAGCCATATCAGAGGACGGTCATTGGCATACTGAGCTATCAGCCAAGGATACTGGTCGCCGTACATGTAGAAGGACGCGCAGCTATACGCCAGGAAGTGCGAGAAGTGTCAAAAGTTCTCCCATTCCCTCCATCAGCTGGCAAAGGAGTTGAGCCCCTTCTCCAGCTCGTGGCCCTTCGCCCAATGGGAACTGGACATCGTGGGACCCCTCCACCGAGCTCTAGGTAACAAGAGATGGTTGATAGTTGCTACTGACTATTTCACCAAGTGGATAGAAGCAGAGCCGCTGTTCTCCGTCACCGAAAGGGGTTCAAAGAATTTTGTATGGAAGAATATCATTACAAGGTTTGGCATCCCTAGGGCATTGATCTCGGAGAACGGGACCCAGTTTGATTCCAATATTTTTAAAAGGTTTTGTAAGAAGCATGGAATCAGAAACCACTACTCCACCATGGCGTACCCGCAGAGCAATGGTCAGGCCGAGATTTCTAACAAAGTATTGCTTGATGGACTGAAAAAGTGGCTTGACAGGGCAAAAGGAAGATGGGTGGAGGAGCTCCCTAGCGTCCTATGGGCGTACAGGACAACCCCCAGGCGCTCCACTTCAGCAACACCGTTCTCTCTAGCCTATGGGATGGAAGCGGTCATTCCCCTTGAGATTGGCCTCCCAACCATGAGAACAGAACTTGTTGATCAAGGCCGAAATGAGATGAACCTGGCCATGGAATTAGAATTGGTGGACGAATGCAGGGTAACAGCAGCCATACGATTGGCCGACTACCAGCGACGGCTTACCAAAGGGTATAATGAAAGGGTCAGAGAAAGAAGGTTCTCGGTAGGAGAGCTGGTCCTCAAAAAGACGCTCCCGGCTGATAAGAACCCAAATGAAGGCAAACTAGCTCTAAACTGGCACGGCCCGTTCAAAGTAATATCGATATCAGGGCAATCGTCGTACAAACTGGAGGACACGGATGGCAGGCAGTTGCCGCGACCGTGGAATGCAACTCACCTCAAGAAGTTCTTTTTCCAGAGTTGTAATCAAAGTTCTGCGATCAATAAAAGAAGCCTGCATTCTGTCGTCAATTTGCGTCATCAAGTTATAGAATTCGGCAGCAGCAAAACATTGAGACTGACCTCGGGTTAATATACCCAGGCTTCTCAAAATTTTGGGTTCATGCACCCAGGGACTGACTTAGGGTTCATACACCCAGTCGCTCTCAAAACTCGGGTTCATACACCCTGAGACTGACCTCTGGTTCATACACCCAGGCTTCTCAAAATTTTGGGTTCATACACCCTGAGACTGACCTCGGGTTCATGCACCCAGGCTTCTCAAAATTTTGGGTTCACGTACCCAGGGACTGACTTAGGATTCATACACCTAATCGCTCTCAAAACTCGGGTTCATACACCCTGAGACTGACCTCGGGTTCATACACCCAGGCTTCTCAAAATTTTGGGTTCATGCACCCTGAGACTGACCTCGGGTTCATACACCCAGGCTTCTCAAAACTTTGGGTTCATGCACCCAGGGACTGACTTAGGGTTCATACACCCAGTCGCTCTCAACACTTGGGTTCATACACCCTGAGATTGACCTCGGGTTCATACACCCAAGCTTCTCAAAATTTCGGGTTCATATACCCTAAAACTGACCTCAGGTTCATACACCTAGGCTTTTCAAAGTCTTGGGTTCACGCACCCAGGGACTAACTTAGGGTTCATACACCCAATCACTCTCAAAACTCGGGTTCATACACCCTGAGACTGACCTAGGTTCATACACCCAGGCTTCTCAAAATTCTGGGTTCACACACTCAGGGACTGACTGAGGGTTCATACACCCAGTCGCTCTCAAAACTCGGGTTCATACCCCCTGAGACTGACCTTGGGTTCATACACCCCAGGCCCCACAAAACCTAAGTTCTAACAAAACCCAGACTCATACACCGAGCCCCCTCAGGATCATCTCGGCCAATAGCAGCCTAAACGGGTTCGCCTCGGCGAATAGCAGCCTAAACGGGTTCGCCTCGGCCAACGGTAGCCTCGGAATCATGTCGGCTAAGATATATGCCATTCGTAAAAAAAAAAAAAAGGAGGAGACAGAGAGAAACTACACTTGGATCATCCATGGAAATTCCATTTGTATTGATTTAGGTATTTTCATTACAACAGAAAATTTCATTACATGAGTCGCAGAAAAGCTACAAGTATAATAAGGAGGCTCACAGTCCTCTAAAAACAAAAAAGAAAGCCTGGAGACACTGATCTTCATTGGTCCTCCAGGTCAGGAGCTCAACAATACCCTATGGTCGGTTAGACCAAAATTTACAAACAAGCTCCCGGATCGCCGCAGGTGCTTGGATCGCCACAGAGCCCCGCAGGACCCTGTGGTTGGTCGGACCAAGTCCGCAACCAACTCCAGCCACATCAACAGGAGTTGACCTCCATGCATCCGCATAGGCAGGAGTTGATTGAAGACCCGCGTTAAGAGAATGGGCGGTCCATGGCGACCAGATTCAGAGAACGTGCAGACCACGACAACTAGATACAACCTCTCCAGGACGGAGTTGTTTTCAATCGCAGAGGATTCATTCAGAAGAAGGGTTCTTAAAGGACTCCCTTACCTTAGGCACTGGTGAACGCGGAGCAGAAGAAGAACCTCTATTTATAGGAGGATGGAGGCTCGGGTTTCAAGGACTTATTTATGAGGTGCGGCCTGCCACGCCTCGCGTATAACGCACGACACGTCTGAATTGACCGACCGATCGGATGGCGACAGGTGGAGCCATCTGCTTATTTTCTGCATCGATCGGGCTGCTATACTTAGTGCCATTTATGAGCCTCGGAATGTGGGACACCAAAATGGATAACAATGAAAATCACGAGGTATCCTCATCCCAACTCAGACAATCCTCCTTCCACAAGCCACCAATTTAGCCAAGCTCAAACATAGCCAAAAAAAGAACAGAAATAGCAGAGAAGAACAAGTGTGAAGAACAAGGAGCCCATTCATTAACTTGATCTTAGTATACAAGGCGAGAGGTTACAATTCGAAAACAGGAAATACAATCAAAAAGTATTAAAAAAACTACAGGAAAGACTTCGGAGGGCGCCATCCCCGGAGACTAGAGCAGCATCCTCACTGTTTCTTCGAAAGGCCGGCCGTCTCAGCAGCGGGCGCAACCGTTTCTGGGGCGTCCGCAGGAGGGAGAGATGGAGCACCGCCCACAGGAGGGAGAGATAGAGCACCGTCCAAAATGGAGTCAGCAGAAGGCGCTTCGACCCAGGGACTCTCAGGCAAGGGGGCCGGGCTCGATTCTAATTCCGGGCCTGAATACTTCGGTAGGTTTTGATAGACCGGATGATCTTCAGGAACCCCCACCTCTTTCAATGTGGCCCGACATCCCTCCTCGAACAGAAGGGAGCTTATATCCCCCACCTGTCTTTCGTAATCCTCCGTGGCCCAGTCCACTGCCTTCAGGAAGGCGGCGTGCACTTCGGCCTGCAACGAAGACTTGAGGTCGGCATTCTCTTTCAGTGATCGCTCCATCTCGGCGTTCTGTTTCAACAATTCGGCTGCATATTCAGTCCGTTGTTTCTCCAGCTCAGCCTCCAGTTCCGACACCCTTTTCTTTTTCAATCAGATCTCCCCTTTCTGCTCATGGGTCTTGGCTGTCAGGTCAGTTAGGCTGGCCAACACCACCTCCATCTCTGCGTTTAACTCAGCGTTACTCCTCGTCAGACCGCCCAGCCTGCTTTGGCAATCCTCCAACTCCTTCCTGAGCCTCTCCCTCTCGATTTCCAGTTGAGTAACTCTGGAAACGTTCTTATCACTCCTCTTGACAACCAGTTGGAGCCTCTGTACGTTCTGCAAAAAAGAGCAATTAGATGCAAGTAGCCGAAGCATAATTTTTATCAAAGTTGACTGAAGGGTTACTTACTATAAGAGCGGCCTGAATTGCCGAAGCCAGTAGACACTCATTGTCGTACTTTGCATGCTGCTCCATATTGTGTGGGAGGGCGCAGGCTTTGGCAAGCGCCCCGATGACTGAAGGATTCCCGGCCACCCGGTCCATCACGTTCAGGGGCCTCCCGGGCTGAGTCTCGAGCTTCGGCCTCCACGGCGCCGGCACAATGGGATGAGACCCCGAGGCCGACCCGGAGCCTTGCCCCGAAGGTCCGCTAATTTCGCGTCGCGTCTCGGGAGGAGCCCTTTCCACTAGCGCGCTCTTTTCGGGAGGAGCCTTTCCCCCAGGGACGTGCACAGACCCTTTGTCCTTCTGGGCTTTCTGAGCCACAGGGTCTTTCTCCCCCGCCTTGGACCTCTTACTTGATGGAGATCCATCTCTCTGACTGTCGGGAGAGCGTCGTCGGGCTCCCACACCCGGGGCGACGATAAGGGCGGAAGAGACCACGGTTCTGCCTGGGCCCGAGGCTGCGCCGATACTGGCAGGAGAAGGCGCTGTCGAAGAGGACGAAGACCGGCTCTTGAACCTGGCAGTTAGGTCCTTGATTTTCAGAGGAGGTAGATCCCCTTCCATCCTCTCTCCCTGATCAGAGGAATAAGCCTCTACGGCCACCGTTAGGCTTACCGACCCCAAACTGGCAGAAGTTGACGCCTTGGCACCGGATGCAATTCGGCCAGCAATTGGATCAGTCAGTGGAATACCCCCGGACACGGCCAATGTGACGGAAGGGATGCCAGTCTGCGGCTTGCCCCCCTGCGCTGTCTCGACCCTTTTGTAATGACCGCGGTACCTCGGCGTGTAGCCCAACAGCTTCCAGGCCGCCCTATTCTCGTACCTGGTGTACTTTTCAAACTTTTTATGGTCGGCTACACTCTTCTTCCAGCCATCGCGTATCGTTCGACGCCGCCTCTCTCGAAGTTCTACACATAAGACAAGACATCAGTTCGGCAAGTCAAAGGGTGAGTAAAATGAGCTAAATGGGGGACGATGTTTACTTGGGACGACCCCGAGGTGGCGCGGGACCATGTGCATTCTGCACTCACCGGCGCCGAACTCCCAATCCCCCGAGCCGCAGAAGAGGTCGTCCTCAGCGTTATTATTTGAGTCTTCCAGAGCCAAAACGAAGCCCTTCCGGAGCCGTTTTACCTGGAGGTAGTAGTTGCCTCCCCCGGCTTTACAAATGTCGTATGCATCCTCGATGTCATGGACACCGACGTTGATCCCTAGAACCTCATTTAATTTTGCCATGCCCATGATGACCTTGTACCAATTGGACATCAGCTGACAGGGGGCGAGAGACCAAGCACTAAGGCAGTCCCTAAGTAAGGGGTGTAAGGGGAACCTAACCCCACCCTCGATTACAGAAATTAAGGGAAACGACATCCAGCCGCCGGACCAGCAGCGCAGGGCATAGTCAGAAGGAGTCGCCGGCCTAAGGCGAACCCCCTCCAGGATATTATACGTCCCCCTGAACCTAGCCATACCCTCAGGGGTCTCTAACTGAAACTCGTCCCCAGCCATTTCTACGGATCAAGGTTAAAGAAAAGTAGACGAGAAGAAACCCTAAGGGGGAAAAACCCAAAAAGAACCCAGACTCAGGAAAACTTATGATGGACCGCACTCCTGCGCCTGGTCCTACCGAGGTCGGCGGACGTGGGAGTCCGTTGGGTCCGACCCTTTCGTAACCGGGGGGCAGGGGCGTGCATCAACATTTCTTTTGTGTGGGTGAGCCAGATTTTCTATTTTTACTTGGAATTGCAAGTGTTGATCCGGAGATCAACTTTCGCAAGTAAAAAGGAAATCAACTTCTATCAAGTCTTCCATTGCACATATACTTAAGAAAAGAGACATTTTATTGATTTGCCGTGAAAGGCGATTTTTTTGGCATTTATAGCCGATTTTTGGCGTTTATAGCCGATTTTGGCGTTTATAGCGGATTTACAATCCTTATCAATAATGAAAGACAAGAGTTGTGATTTTTGTCTCTTTTAAAAAAATACAAGCTACAATGAAAAGCAAGAAAAGGAGGATCTAACTTCTCAGGAGATTGTGGGGGACCCGTTTAGATTGACGGTCGCAAGTCGTATGTGGACTTCGCCATCATCCATGCAGATGAGAATAGAGGATGCTATTGATTCGCTTGGCTTGGCTGTAAGCTCAGGTTTTTAGAGAACAAAGACCAAAAGGAGGTCCTATGTCCAATAAAAAAAGCTGAGTAGACGGGCTGAAAAGTTACGTCTAAGCCATTTGGAGGCAGAAGGAGAAGGCAAGGACCTTGGGGGGGCCCCCAAGGGACTTTTGTCACCTTGTAGCGGTGGTCGGTGTAGAACTTCCGCAGAGTTTTCTCTCTTTTCCCTCTCTGAATTTCTGTGCTTTTTTCTGATCTGGGATCTGTCTCCTTTTTCCGATCTGGATTTCTTTTGAATGCTCTCCTATTTATAGTCTTCTAGGTAGTCATTTAGGAGGGTTTATGAGCCTTAATTGTCATCAAGCTACATAAATGGAGGAGTTACAAGATTGAATTCTTTATTTTGTAACTCCTTTTTCTTGGCTTCTGATTGGCCGGAGGAGATTGAGGGCATTTAATCGCCTTTAATCGCCATGATGGGAGGAGTTTCATGGGTTAAATGCCATGAATCTCTTGACTTGTAACTCCCGGATGCTTGCTTCTGGGTCCGTCCAAAGAAATGGATTAATGACTGTAATAAAGCTAGTCAATTAATCGCATTAAGTGGTCGCCGAGCAGTTGAAGAGTCGCGGGCCGTGCCGCGTCTTTTGGGATTCTTCTGGCGATGATCATCGATGGATCTTCATGTAGATCGACATCGGATGACCATGTAACTTCAGGTGTTGGTTGCCAACAGCGAGTCGGTACCATCTGTCCTGTCGATTTCTCGATCAGTCTGGTAGAATGCACACTTTTTTTTGGTTGACCAGGTGGCGATCAATGTTGTTTTCGATACTCTTGATGATTAACCCATGTTTTTCACGGATGTCAGAGGATTTGGTGTCTCAAAAGTATGAATTTTGAAAAAACCAGAGGCCGGACGCTTCGAATCGCGAAAAAACGGCGAAAAATGAGGTTTTCGGGGCCCACCGGGCGAACCCGGGCCCCAGGGTTGCCGGCGACCCTGGCCCAGGGTTGCAGGGGCCTGCGACCCTGGGGGGGTTTTCCCCCTTTTGTCCCATTTTGTGTCCGTTTTTGCTGTTTTTTAATTCTTTTTTCTTCTGTATTTTTCCTTGACATTTTTTATCATTTATTGGCCTGATTTCCCTGTAGAAAACCTGATGAGAATCCTTGCATTTTGTTTTGCAAAGTTTCTAATTTTCTGAGAAAGCCGAAGACTTTGTAGCGCAGAGCTGCCGATTTTCTGTCAGAAGCTGAAACTAGGACAAACAATGTCGGAATGACCTGAAATTTGGGGTGAAGCTTGCTGAGCAATAAATAAGACCAATCATAGGATTTTTTTTTGAGTTTTGAAGCCGTTTGGGGTCCTATCACTAGTAGACTTGCTTTTGTCGTGATGAAGATGTCGCAGTTTGATGTGCGGTCAACCGATGTCCGATTGACTTGAAATTTGACAGGGAACCTATTGGAGTCATTTTAAGATGATCCATAGGCTCTATCTTGGAAACCATGGTCCCGGGGAGCTTCACCGCCGAGAGGCCTGATTTGGCTTCCGTGCGTCAAAGTATGGTCAAATGTTGTCGAAATGACCTGAAATTTGACGTGTAGCCCTTTGTAAACATTTTGAAGCCGTCCGTGTGCTCTATCTGATGAGTGATGGCCTCGGTGGTTCTCGCTGCCGAGAGGCTTGATTTAGCTGTTCGAGGGTTGATGTAGGGTCAAACGTTGTCGGTTTGACTCGGACTTGACGTGGAGCCTTTTGGATGTATTTTGAGACCATCCATCGGCTCCGATCGAAGATTTGGTGTCTCCGATGCTTTCGCCGCCGGGAGCTCCTTTTCAGTTACCGGAGAAGCGGAGTTAGGCCAAATGATTTTGAAATGGCCCGAAACTTCTTGTGTACTCTTTTGGCTGTCTTGAAGGATCTTGTAGTTTTTGTTTGATTCTGATAAGATTTAATTTTTTGGAAGTAGCATTGCCTATTTATGGTAGGTTGCGACTTCATGTAGCTCTTTGGATCTTGAAGAGGCAAAGTGACATTTTTGGTGTCAACAAATGCCCCCTCGAGGTACAGCGACGAGTTGCTTATCATTTGTAGTCGATGTGCCTCGAAGAGATTTTTTAAGGAGAGCCTGTGACTGGACCAAGAGTCTTTGAGCAGTCTTTCTTTTTGGTATTTGTAGCCTTTTGAGCTTCCAGGGGAATTTTATGGTAGTGAAAGGGATCACATACCATCTCGAGGCAAAGTTTTGAAGATGACATCAAGGATGTGGATTTGGGTTTTGACCTTGTGACCTAACAGGCTGAATGTGGCAGGTTAGGGGGTCGGGTATGATTTTGATCGTGTGACCCAACAAACTGTATGTGGAATGTTGGGGGATCAATTTTGGTTTTGATCTTGTGACCTAACAGGGTGTATGTGGCAAGTTAGGGACCAGGATTTGGTTTGATTTTTGTGGAATGTCAATTTCAAGATTTTGGCTCAATTTGGTATATGAGGCTGGATGGTTTGAATTTTGGAAGCTCATGGGGCTTGGAATTCTCTTTTGTATGGTCGAATCAACTCAAAAGAGGCATGGAACCATTTTTGTATACTCTTGGTAAGAGGGATTTCTCTTTGACTAAAAGCCCAAATCTTTTTTTTTTTTTTTTGTGCCTAGGTGGTCAAACCTGGCTCATATGGGCTAACCGATGGGACCTTAAGCTTTTGAAATGGCTTAGATCTCCTATGGTGTCATTTTTGTAAAGAATATCCAAAAATATCTCATTTGGATAGAGAATATATCTATGAATATCTTTACTTGGAGAGAATCTCTCATGTTCCCTTTATTTTGGGAGAGAATATCTCAAGATATCTTTCTTTTGGGAAAGAATCCTTCATTGATCCTATCTTTTGGGAGAAAATCCCTCAAGATGTCTTTCTTTTGGGAAAGAATCCTTCTAATCTCTTTCTTTTGGTAAGGTTAGTCATTAGTAACACTTACCTCTTTCTTCTTTGGTTTGCTCTCTTCTATAAAAGCAAGGAGGAGGTTGGATCTCTTGCTCTTATTGCTTTCTTTTGCAACAATCCCAAGAGGGCTTCAAGACCAAGAGTTCTTCTTCTTCAAGATCTTCAAGACTTTTCTTCTTCCTCTCCATCAATGGCTTCAAGTAAGTTCCCCATTTTTTTTTTCCAAGAAAACCCCATTGTAGGAAAAAAAGTTCTATTTTTTTGTTTCTTTCGTTTTCTTTTCTTTTTTTTTTCTCCACGTGTTTTTTTTTTGCATGTGTTTTCTCATTTTTTTTATTTTTTTTTGCACTTCTTTTTTTTTGTGGGACACGTGGCTTGTGGGCCATCCCTTTTTTTTCTCTTTTTTTTTGTTTTCTTTCCCCCCCTTTTTTTTGAGAAAGTTTCTTTTCTCTTTTTTTTTTGCTCATCATGATAATGCCCCATTTTTTTTTTGGCAAACCTAGATGTTCATGCATGCATTCTATTGTAAATTAAATTTGTTGCATGATGTGATAGTATACCTGAAAGTTTTCGCAAATTTGGGAATTTGGAGCTCACAGCGATGTTGAGCCCTTCCTGATTTTGAGAAGACTTTGAGGTTTCGAAAGTTTAGAGTTTCGGAACTCGCAGCAATGTTGAGCCCATCTTCAAGCTTTCTATTTCTTTCGAGATAGTTCCTTTTCTTCGGAATTGCCCCGGAGTCATGTCAAAATTTCGCCAGATTTTTTTTAGCGAGATTCTGTCATTTTGATGTTTGATCTTTTTCTTTTCCATCCTTTGCAGGTGGTTCCTCCAGAACGAACAAGGGTAAAGAGCCTGCTACAAGCGCACCTCGTCGATCTGCTAGATCTTCTAATCCGGCCGTTCAGCAGGCCTTTGAGAAGGTCCAGTATGTTGAGAGAAATTTGGAAGAATGCGACTCCCTCAATAGGGATGAGATGAGGCAGCGACTGATCGCTCTCAAGGGAGAGGAATTCTATAAGATCATGGTAAGCAGTTGTCCATGGGTGATGGAAGATCAGAGTGTTTTACCCAAGCCTACCTTCTTCTTTGGTGATGTCGTCCCTGATGACATGGCATACCAGAGGAGATGTTTTCAGTTCTCTTTCACAGCATATGGTGAGAAGAAGATTGTTGTTACCCGGTCGACGTTTGATCGCACTGTCTCGATCATGAGCATTGCCCCCACGTGCTCAAAGAGGGAAGATCCTCTAAGCTGGGTGAGAAGGACAAATGTAATCAAGACCGGGGTTTTTATTGGCGGTTCTCCTGGATATACGGAGAAGTCGCCTGCTGACATGGACTTGTTGATGCCATATAGCAGCTACCAGGGCTCTGATTATCTGTCGGTCGATTTGAGACCGGTGGGCCTTGGTATTTTCAGTGGTGACGGCAGCAATTGGATAAAGCCTTTTCGACTTCGTGGCCATTTCAATGCTGACTCTGAGTGGAAGTCGTGGATTGATCGCGTCCTGCTGATTGGTGGCGCCGTTTTGAAGGAAGCCGGGATTTTTGATGCGGTCCGTGCCTTTAGGGAGACCGTGATCTTTTCCGACGAGGCCTTCATGGCTATGCTAGAGTCATTCCTCCCACAAACCAATACCTTCCTTATGACGAATGGTGAGATTGGTTTCTCTTTGAAGGAGCTGAGCGCCATTACTGGATTGCCCATCCTTGGCAAACTCTATGAGGAGTTTATGCCGATTGACAGTGTCTTTAAGGGGCAGTCTGAGGAGTTCAGGCTTCTGTACTTTCAGCTTGTCGCCTTCTATGATTTTTTGAAGGAAAAGGAGGGTTTGAAAGTTAGATCCAGCAGTTGGAAGAGTTCTAGTTCTTCGTTCCCCAACTTTTTTGATAGTAGGGAGTCTTTTGATAGCGCGACCCAGGAAGCCAGGGCTCAGGATCCAAGTTCGAACAAAATCTTGGCTATGCAAGAAGAGTTGAGAGATTTCTGTGCGAGTACGAACGCCATATGTCCTGACATTGCACTGCGGAGAGATCTCGCTGTTTACCTCACTTATTGGCTTGGTGAGGCTATTTTTGCTGGAGGAGATGGAACGCACATCAGGCCGCACTGTATTTTTCCGGCTTGTCAGATGGCGTTTGGAGAGCAGCTTGCTATGGTGCCAGCTCATTACTCCTACCTGCGTACCGAACTGCAGGCTGCTGCTTTTTTGGTTCGGCTTGGGCTTCCCATGAATAGGGTATTTTCAGCCCACATCTTTTATTCGTGGTACGTGCACCACTGTCCTGGCTTCCACCGGCTGGGTGCTGCACAGGATGATGATCCTCTGATGATTCGGCTGGCTAAGGGCAAAGCCGTGTCCGAATCACTTTTGTTTGCCTGCATGAGGATCCGACGGTTTAGGGACGTCGAGATGGGGCAGTCTTCAGTGAAGCTTTCTCCGGAGTTGCGGAAGAAGGCTTTTGATTTTGGCGCTTCCCGAGACTCTACCAGGGCGGGATCGAGAAGGCATTACTCCTTGACAAATACAGAGAGAGAGTGGCTTTTCAGCATACGTGTCGGCACGATGGTGTACCGCAGACATCTTTTTGTCGACATCCAGCCTCATGTACCCTCTCGCTTTGCTTTGCTGCTAGGCTTTTCTCAAAGCGTTGTTGGAGCGCCTTCAAGCATGGTGAAGCGCTTTGGAGGTTTACAGGACGGGAGAAATGCATGGGCTTTCTATAGTGCTGAAGACACTACAGCCATGATCTTTTATCCTGTGTCATTGACTTCCCGGACTGTCGGCTTTGCGAAGTGGTTCGCGGAGAGCTTTTTGGCATATCGGGGGCTTTCCAAGAAGGAGCTTGATGTGAAGCTGGCATCTGGAAAGGGCCTTGGAAAGTCGGATGGCATCCGGCGAGAGGAAGTTTGGGCCTTCCTTTCTGGAGAGAAGCACAAGATAGGCTTTCTCGGTGACCAGGGCGTCATTGGTTTTGAAGCTGTTCGAGAAATACCTGATGAGGCTTTAGAGCAGCTAGAACAGGAGGAAGCCGAACTTGGTGCTTGGATGCAAGCAGCACAGAGGCAAGCTTCCGTGGAGTCTACTGGCAAGAGTAGACCATCCAGTGAGGAGTCAAGTGGAAGACCTGACTCTAACAGTGGGGCAGGTTCCTCTAAGAAGCGATCCCATAGGAGTAAGAGGAGGAGGAGTCATCATCGCAGCAAGGGGCAGTATGAGGACTCTCCTGACTTGGAAGTCCCTCTTACTATTAATGAGGATGTGTCAGTGGATGCTGACGAGCCTCCAGAGAAGAGAAGCCGAGAAGAAGAGACCGTCGGTGAAGGTATGATTCTTCCTTTTTCTCTTTTTATTTCTTTTCATGGGATTTTTCCATGTTCTGATTTGCTTCTTGTTTCTGCTTTTCTTTTTTTTTAGCAGAGGAAGACTTGGTGATGCCTGAGGTTCCAGTCGATGAGGTGGTGATGGATCCTATCAGGGCACCTGAAGAAGAACCGAGGGACTCTGGAGTGAATCCAGAGTCTCCAATTGGTATGACTTCTTTTGCTTTCCCTTTTTTTGTGTCTGTGACTTGGTTTGCTAACATTTTTTTTACCAGCTGACTTGCCACAGGATTCCGATGACTTTGAACCATCGATGGATGCAAATGTTGATGATGCTTCCGATGAGTTCATGGAGGAAGAGAGTGTTCCGCCTGAAAGTCCAAGATCGAATCCTAGAGGGGGGGGGGGTGAATAGGGTGAGCTCAAAGACTTTGACCAATTTTAATTCTTTTAGCTTTTAAGTCACTTATGCTTTGTTGAATATTAATTATCTTGTGAAAAAGAGAGGTCTCTAAGTTAATCATTCACAAGAAGATAACAACATGAAAGAACAAACAATAGAAGCATCAATCACATAAGGTAAGCAAAAAAGCAATCACCATGACACACGTATTTATAGTGGTTCGGCCAACTTGCCTACATCCACTCCCGGTAACCCTACCGGATTTCCACTAACACAAATTAAGGTTTAGGATCACCTCAAACCTTACAAATACATCACTATGCTTTTCAAGGCTAAGCATGAACCTTTACAACATAACATGTGCTTTTCAAGGCTAAGCACCAACCTTTACAAGAAGAGGATTCTCTCTTACATAAAATGCCTATTGATGCATGGATAAGAGAACAATTTAAGTGCAATGAAGTGCCTCTAAATAGGCTGATTTGAAAATGAAATATCAATCTCTAGATACATGCATATGAATGAGAAAGTCTATGATTTATGCATATACTAGAAACCACTCTATCTCTTTTTAGAAAGATGAAACTTTGAATGATGCAAAGATGTTAATCATATGTATGAGAAAGAGTAGAATGAAGAACACATGGTTTGAAAAGATAAGCTAACTTGAGTTTAAACAAATGTAACTTAAATCAACCAAGTTAGTTTTGAACCATTAAAAACAAACTCATGTGAATTACAAGTCATATGTTGTAGTCCTATGGATAAACAAGTTTAAAGATCTAAAGATGATAGGAAGACAACATTCATTTACTTATAACATGCTTTTGAAAGAAAACAAAGATTAAGACAAAGCATGAGATATATTGAGAAAAGAGAGCACACCCATTTGTGATGAATCAAAGGTTGAATCCATGGATTAGCCCCTTAATCCCTTCAATAAGTCTCTTAAAAGGTTGTCCTTCCTTGGCCTCAAAAGTCCATTAAAGTTCAGCAACTTTTTCCAAACAAAAAACCACTTTTTATAGCCAAAAAGTTCCCAACGGATAGTCTTCGGTCGACCTGCCCCTGTGTCCGGTCGACCTGCCTTAAACGGTCATAAATCTGCCCGTTGCAGGAAGTCCCAAACGGCTAACTTTTCGGTCGACCTCTCAGTGTGGTCGGTCGACCGAAGCCCTTGGTTCGGTCGACCGACCACACAGGAGGTCGACCGAAAACATGTCCAGAAATTTGGAAAAAATAGAAACTTGAAAGTTTTGAGGGCATCTTTCCAGGGGACTATTAGACACTGATTCAAGCTTGGATTCATGAAAGAGAAAGGATTAAAAATGAAAATATAAAGACATGAATCCTTCAAAAGGAAAAGATTTAAAGTGAAAACATCTGAAAGCTTGAAATGAAAAATTGAAACCAAGGATTAAAACACTTGAAAACTTGAAAGCCTGAATTAGAAACTTCATGATCTTAAGAGACATAATGACTTTGAAAAGCATGCATATCATATAATAAAATCAAAGATTATGAAAGATAAATATGCATAATGATCCTAAGATTAAAAACATGAATGAATGAGAGGTCAAGCCATGACAATAAATGCATCCTATCAAATTGCAACAAAATAAAACTCTAACAATCTCCCCCTTTGCAATTTGATGGCAACTCTAGAAGCTTGAACTCTCTCTCTCAATCTTCTTTGAACCTTGAACCTCATCTTCTTTGGACATTTAAGGAGCTTTGGATGTTCGGGAGCATTTGGATATTTTGGAGCTTTGGATTTTCCTTGCGAGAGCTACGACACAGGACTTAGCTTCTCCCCCTCAACAAAAGCACATCTTGAAGAGAAGCTTTCCTCCCCCTAATCTAGAAAACCCTTCCTCCCCCTAAACTAGAAAACCCTTGAATCTTCTCCCCCTTAATTGGTGACCACATGATATTTCTCTCCCCCTTTGACATCTAATTGCAAAGGAGCCTGCCCATCAACGAGAAAACACAAAACCTTGTTAGTAGCACCTGTTAATAAGAGATATGATAAAAATAAAATATGGTAACAGGTGATTAACCAACAAAAAGTTAGAAATCAGGGCATGGGCCGATGCCCAATTGATGTCTCAATTTTATGAACCGATCATTTCCAAGGGGTTTAGTAAATAAGTCAGCCAATTGAGTATCTGTTGGAACAAAAATTAACTCAATATTTCCTTGATCAGCATGATCACGTAGAAAATGATAACGAATGTCAATGTGCTTGGTGCGAGAATGCTGAACAGGATTTTTAGAGATACTAATGGCACTTGAGTTGTCACACAAGACAGGCATGCATTGTTGTGGAACATTATAATCTAACAAAGTTTGTTTCATCCACAACAACTGAGCACAACAGCTACCTGCAACAATATATTCAGCTTCTGCAGTAGACAAGGATACAGAATTTTGCTTTTTGCTATGCCAAGCTACTAAGCAGTTACCTATGAAATAGCAGCAACCACTAGTGCTCTTCCTATCATCTATGGATCCTGCCCAGTCTGCATCACTATATCCAATTAATTGCAGAGTCGAGTCACTGGGATACCAGATACCATAATGAGAAGTCCCATGAATGTATTTTATGATTCGTTTAACAGCCTTAAAATGAGACTCTCAGGGATCAGATTGATACCTAGCACAAATTCCAACACTAAAAGATATATCTGGTCTGCTAGCTGTAAGGTAAAGAAGGCTCCCTATCATGCTTCTATAAAGTTTCTGATCGACTCTTTTACCCTGAAGATCACTAGAGATTTTAGTAGTAGATCCCATAGGATTGCAACTAGCCTTAGATTCTCCTAAGCCAAACTTTTTCACTATTTCTATAGCAAACTTGGATTGACTAAGAAAGATACCATGATCAGTCTGACTAACTTGTAATCCTAGAAAGAATTGTAAGGGTCCTACCAGACTCATTTCAAAAGTAGAGCTCATTAATTGAGAGAATCCTTGAGCTAATGGTTCTGATGTGGATCCAAAAACTATGTCATCAACATATATCTGAGCAAGGAGAATATCTTTATCAACCTTTTTAATGAAGAGGGTCTTGTCCACATTTCCACACATATAATCATTTTCAAGTAAGTGACTTGTGAGCTTCTCATACCAGGCTCTTGGAGCTTGTTTCAGGCCATAGAGAGCTTTCTTCAATTTAAACACATAGTCTGGGTGATGAGGATCTTCAAAACCTTCAGGTTGGGTAACATAAACATCTTCCTCTATTTCACCATTTAAGAAGGCACTCTTCACATCCATTTGAAACAGTTTAATTCTCATGCTACTAGCATAAGCCAATAAAATTCGAATTGACTCCAAACGAGCTACAGGAGCAAAGGTTTCCTCAAAATCAACTCCTTCAACTTGAGAGTATCCTTTGGCTACAAGTCTAGCTTTGTTCCTTATCACATTTCCTGATTCATCCAGCTTGTTCTTAAAAATCCATTTAGTGCCAATTTGACTTTTGCCTTCAGGGAGAGGAACAAGATCCCACACCTCATTCTTTTTAAACTGATTTAATTCTTCTTGCATGGCATCAATCCATTCAGACTTCGTTTCTGCTTCAGAGAAGTTCTTGGGCTCAATTTGTGAAACAAAAGAGTAGTGAGCACACAGATTATGAACCTGTCTTCTTGTCATGACCCCACTTTTGATGTCTCCAATGATATTATCCAAGTTGTGATCTTTTAATAACTTTGTGGGCATAGTAGTAGCAAAGGGGGTTTCATCTTCAATTTCAGATGGGGTAGTCTGCTCAACTAAGGTCTCTTCTTCATCATCATGAAGAGCTTTCATAATTTGATTAGTCTCATTAATGACAACATGAGCGGATTCCATTACAGTCATGGTTCTGAGATTGAACACTCTATAAGCCTTGCTCTTATCAGAATATCCTAAGAAAATCCCTTCATCAGATTTAGAATCAAACTTTTCCAACTGCTCTCTATCTCTTAAAATATAACACTTACTACCAAACACTTTTAAATACCCCAGATTTGGTTTTCTTCCAAAATAAAGCTCATAAGGAGTTTTGTTAGTGTTCTTTGTCAAATAAACACGATTAATAAGATAGCAAGCAGTGTTGATAGCTTCAGCCCATAAGTTGCGAGTAAGATTTTTCTCATTAAGTAAAGTTCTAGCCATTTCTTGGATAACTCTATTCCTTCTTTCAGCCACTCCATTTTGCTGAGGAGTTTTTGGAGCAGAAAATTGATGATTAATCCCATGGCTTTCACAGAAATCTGCAAATCTTTCATTTTCAAATTCTCCTCCATGATCACTTCTTATCTTCTTAATTTTGCAATCCTTCTCAACTTGAATTTTCTTACAAATGCATATAATATTATCTAATGCATCAGATTTTGCATGAAGAAAGGCTACCCATCCAAATCTAGAATAGTCATCAACCATAACCAGAATATACTTTCTCCCACCAATACTTTGAACAGGTGCAGGTCCAATAAGGTCCATATGAATGAGCTCAAGGGGATGAGAAGAGGATATATCTTTCAGACCTTTAAAGCTTTTCTTGATTTGCTTACCCATTTGACAAGCTTTGCATAATTCAGATTTAAAATCATCTAATTTGGGTATTCCTCTAACAATTTCTTTCTTGGATAAGATCTTCATCAATTTGTAATTTATATGACCCATTCTTTGATGCCACAACTGGTTTTCTTGATCCTTTGTCATTAAACTCATGGATTCATTTTCACAGCATTCTTCTATAGTGTAGATGTTATCTTTAGTCCGTAATCCAGTGAGTAAAAATTTATGGGATTTCTCATTTAGAACTTTGCAAGATTTGCTATCAAATATAACTTTGTTTCCTTTGTCACATAACTGACTAATACTCAAAAGATTATGCTTTAAGCCATCCACAAGGAAAACATCTTTTAAGGTAGGCATTTGATCTCCTCCAACACAACCTTTTCCAATAATTTGAGCCTTCCGGTTGTCTCCAAATGAAACATTTCCTCCGTCATAGTTCTCAAAGGTGATAAATCTAGAATGGTCTCCAGTCATATGTTTGGAGCACCCACTATCCAAAAACCATCTAGAGTTTTCCTTAACTTTTAGAGCGGTTTGAACAAGGAAGTTCTTGACACTTTTCTCTTTTTCAATCCAAGTAGCCTTAATGAATGTAGAGGTAGTGATTTTGGGGACAAACTTAAAAAGAGCTCTAGAGGGATGATTTTGAGCCAGCCTAATCTTAAAAGGACAATTTGGAACTAGATGACCAATACGATTACAAAAATGACAAGTCCATCTAGAGGTAAAAAGGTTTTTGTCTATAGGTTTGAAATGAGTCCTAGTAATATGTGGAAAACTATTCTTCTTGCTACTAGAAGAGCATTCAAAACCTACACCATTCTTGTCACCAAAAATTTTGTTCATGCCCAACATTTGGCAAAATTTGTCATTTCCCAAAGTAAATTTATCAACAATATGTTTTCCTTTTATGAGTTTCATTTGAAGAGATTCTGTTTCTTGTTGACTAGATTTTAGAAAACATTGTAAATTATGAATTTCTTTTTCAGCTTTAGCTAGATTGTCATTTGATGTAGTCAACTTAGACTGAATATCTCTTATCTCATTGTCTTTCAAAGTTAATTGATCTTTTAAAACATTTACATCATTCACAAGCCTTTTAGATTCAACTTTTAAACTTTTGTTCTTCTTGGTTATGACTTCACATAGTTCATATACCTCATCATAGGCTTGTTGTAAATCAACTTCATTATTTTCATCATTTGCTTCCTCTTCCCCTATGGTGTCTTCTATTAGAACATTATGATCTTCATTTTCTTCAATAGGTGTAAATAGAAGCCAAGAGGTGGAGTTATCATTATCTTCATCATTTTGAGGTTCATCATTGTCACTACATTCATCTTCATCATCATCCCAAGTTATGTTTAAAATTTTCTTCCCTTTCTTATCTTTCCTTTCTGTATCTCTAGGGGTAGAGCAATTTTGAGCGATGTGACCAAATCCTTTACAATTGTAACATTGCACATCCTTCTTGATAAAAGATCCCCTAGAGTTCCTCTGAAATTTTTCATTTCTTGATTCCTCAAAATTTTTGAAGTTCTTTTTGTTTTTTAATAAAGTTTTAACCTTCCTAGTGAGCATGATTATGTCTTCATCACTCTCACTCTCATTGTCATTTTCTTTTTGTTGGGAGCTAAGAGCTACACCTTTCTTCTTACTAGGGACCTCAAAATCTAATTCATAGGTGAGAAGATTTTCTCTAAGTTCTTCAATCTTGATCTTGTCAACATTTTTACTTTCAGCTATGGCTACAATCTTGGGTTCGAACCTTTTAGGGAGAGATCTTAAGATTTTTCTAACAGCCTTGGATTCATCCATCTTTTCTCCTAGACCTATGAGGGAATTAACAATCTCCATAAATTTCGTATAGAACTCGTCAAAGGTTTCTTCCTCTTGGATTTTGAGTTCTTCATAATTTGTAGTCAACATTTTGAATTTTGGCTATTTTAACTTGATTAGTCCCTTCATGAGTGATCTCTAAGGTATCCCAAACTTCCTTAGCAATAATGCAGTTTACTACCCTGTTGAACTCTTCTTGAGACAAGGCACAATATAAGGCATTTTTAGCTTTAGCATTCAGATTTGCCCTATCTTTTTCTCCTTGGGTCCACTCTTTCTTAGGCTTAGAATTGATAGAGATAACATATCCTTCAGAATCTTGTTCAGTGATAGTAGGTTCATGGTACCCTTCTTCAATGATATTCCACACATCTAGACTTTGAGACTCTAAGAAGACTTGCATCCTAATCTTCCAATAGCGGTAATGAGATCCATTAAACAAGGGTGGTCTATTAGTGGCATGACCTTCTCCTAATTGGGCTTGCATTATGACCACAAAATAAAATAAAACACTCTAAGGATTCTAACTCTAGGTTGTTAGACCTAAACAAGAGCAACCTGGCTCTGATACCAATTGAAAGTCCAAGATCGAATCCTAGAGGGGGGGGGGGGGGTGAATAGGGTGAGCTCAAAGACTTTGACCAATTTTAATTCTTTTAGCTTTTAAGTCACTTATGCTTTGTTGAATATTAATTATCTTGTGAAAAAGAGAGGTCTCTAAGTTAATCATTCACAAGAAGATAACAACATGAAAGAACAAACAATAGAAGCATCAATCACATAAGGTAAGCAAAAAAGCAATCACCATGACACACGTATTTATAGTGGTTCGGCCAACTTGCCTACATCCACTCCCGGTAACCCTACCGGATTTCCACTAACACAAATTAAGGTTTAGGATCACCTCAAACCTTACAAATACATCACTATGCTTTTCAAGGCTAAGCATGAACCTTTACAACATAACATGTGCTTTTCAAGGCTAAGCACCAACCTTTACAAGAAGAGGATTCTCTCTTACATAAAATGCCTATTGATGCATGGATAAGAGAACAATTTAAGTGCAATGAAGTGCCTCTAAATAGGCTGATTTGAAAATGAAATATCAATCTCTAGATACATGCATATGAATGAGAAAGTCTATGATTTATGCATATACTAGAAACCACTCTATCTCTTTTTAGAAAGATGAAACTTTGAATGATGCAAAGATGTTAATCATATGTATGAGAAAGAGTAGAATGAAGAACACATGGTTTGAAAAGATAAGCTAACTTGAGTTTAAACAAATGTAACTTAAATCAACCAAGTTAGTTTTGAACCATTAAAAACAAACTCATGTGAATTACAAGTCATATGTTGTAGTCCTATGGATAAACAAGTTTAAAGATCTAAAGATGATAGGAAGACAACATTCATTTACTTATAACATGCTTTTGAAAGAAAACAAAGATTAAGACAAAGCATGAGATATATTGAGAAAAGAGAGCACACCCATTTGTGATGAATCAAAGGTTGAATCCATGGATTAGCCCCTTAATCCCTTCAATAAGTCTCTTAAAAGGTTGTCCTTCCTTGGCCTCAAAAGTCCATTAAAGTTCAGCAACTTTTTCCAAACAAAAAACCACTTTTTATAGCCAAAAAGTTCCCAACGGATAGTCTTCGGTCGACCTGCCCCTGTGTCCGGTCGACCTGCCTTAAACGGTCATAAATCTGCCCGTTGCAGGAAGTCCCAAACGGCTAACTTTTCGGTCGACCTCTCAGTGTGGTCGGTCGACCGAAGCCCTTGGTTCGGTCGACCGACCACATAGGAGGTCGACCGAAAACATGTCCAGAAATTTGGAAAAAATAGAAACTTGAAAGTTTTGAGGGCATCTTTCCAGGGGACTATTAGACACTGATTCAAGCTTGGATTCATGAAAGAGAAAGGATTAAAAATGAAAATATAAAGACATGAATCCTTCAAAAGGAAAAGATTTAAAGTGAAAACATTTGAAAGCTTGAAATGAAAAATTGAAACCAAGGATTAAAACACTTGAAAACTTGAAAGCCTGAATTAAAAACTTCATGATCTTAAGAGACATAATGACTTTGAAAAGCATGCATATCATATAATAAAATCAAAGATTATGAAAGATAAATATGCATAATGATCCTAAGATTAAAAACATGAATGAATGAGAGGTCAAGCCATGACAATGAAAGCATCCTATCAAATTGCAACAAAATAAAACTCTAACACCGCTAGTCGTCGAAGAAGGTATTTTGTAGTAATAACCCTGATAATGATTTTCAAACAGGATCATATTCATACCTTTTTGTGTTTCTTTGGCTGGTTTTGAAGTGACAGAGGAGGATCCGTCGCTTCCAGAGCAAGGGATGCCAGAGGTTGATCCAGAGGTAGAGACTCCTGGGACCAGTTCTGACACTGTTGAGGAGATACCTCATGCTGATATTCCTTCCCGAGCAGGAGGAGCTTCAAGTGGAAAGAGTTCTTTTGTTACTCTTCCAACAGGTGATGACATGAGCAGCCGACCAATGAAGTTGGGCGAATCTTCAGCTGGGCCATCTCTTCTTTTTGCGAAGAAGGTGGTGGTGCGAGTTCTGAGCTCTTGGATTGAGACTCTGCTTTCTAGGCACTTAGATGCCGGATTTGGGATGATCCAGCATGTGCGTGAGATTCTCGGTGATGCCGAAGAGGCTGGTCTGGATGTCACAAGTGCCAGGGCGATCGTTGATAGGATCATTGAGCTGGGTGACAGGTGGTTTGAGACCATGGGTGTTCCTGACGACCAGTTCTTCAAGGAGATGTTCCTGGACCCTGCGGATAAGGCTCTGTTTAACCAGGATGAGGCTACACAAAGCAAGAAGCAGGTAGTCCGAGAGAAGAACCTAGAAGAGCTAACCATCATTGGGCTGACACATGACCTTAACATCCTTGATAGGGAGGTCGATGAGGCCGGGAAACGTCTTGAGCATCTGCAGGCACAAGTCGCTGCCAAGTGGACTGCAATAATAGAGGCTTGTGACAGGGAGAGTGCTCTGATTCGTCGGGTTGTAGATGCCAATCGAGTTCTTAAAAGGAAGTCTGAAGAGAACAAACAATGGCAAACTGCTCGGGGGAAGCTTCCCGGTGCGAAAGAAGGGTTACAGCCCACTCCAGCATCTCATGGCAAATTCCTGAAGAAGCGTGCCTTGGAATCCCTGACGGCTGAGCCAAAAGTTTGCTTAAGGAGCTGAACTCTTGGCTGGAGACCATTTTTTTATTGAACTCCTGTTTTTTTTTTAACAGAAACCATCCTTTTTTTTTTTAGTACCACTTGTATTTTTTGGTACTTTTCTTTTTTTTGCAGTGCTTGTGAACACTTTCTTTTTTTTTGGACCACATGTATATTTTTTTTGGTACTCTTTTTTTTTGTTTTTTTTTTGCTATCCTTACGCTCACTTGAATCTTTTTGTGATAAAAGTAATTGCTAAATGGGATGCCTTTTTTTTTTGTTTTCCCTACGCTCACTTAAATCTTTTTGTGATAAAAGTAATTGCTAAATGGGATTTGATCAAAAGCTTGTCATTTGGTGAAAATCTTTTGTCAAATGATTGTTTTGGCATGGAAGCTAGATTTTTGTTTGTGGCATGGAAGCCGATTTTGGCATGAGAGCCAGCTTTTTTGTGGCATTGATAGCCGATTTGTGGCATTGATAGCCGGTTTGTTTTGTGGCATCTATAACCGGTTTTTGGTGGCATTGATAGCCGAGTTTGTGGCATTGATAGCCGGGTTTTTTGAAAGCCAGTTTTTTGTTTGTGGCATTGATAACCGGTTTTGTTTTGTGGCATTGATAGCCGGTTTGTGGCATTTATAGCCTGTTTTGGTTTTAAAAAATGCAAGTATCGACAAAGTCGCCTCCCTACTAAATGTTCTTGCAAGTATCGATGGAATGTCGCATACTTTCTCATTCGATTGCAAGTATCGATGGAATGTCGCATCCTCGCGGATTTGGGTGCAAGTATCGATGGAATATCGCATCCTTGCTTTTCAAAAATTTTGGTTTTGTGGGTATTGACTTGATGTCATTTCCCCACGATTTTTAAAATTTGTGGTTTTCTCGAACCTTTGGGTTATGGATGTCAACTGAAATGTTGCATCTCCATGGTTTTTTAGGTTTTTTCGAACCTTTGAAATTTAGGTTGTGGATATCAATTGAAATGTTGCGTCTCCACGGTTTTGGATTTTGCAAGTATCGACGAAATATCGCTTCCCTGCAATTTTGGAAGTGTCGAACGTGGTTCGTATGCTTCCGATTTGTGCGAGTATCGACTAAGCGTCGCTTCCCCGTGATTTTTTTTTTTGAAAAACCATTGTTTTTTAAAGACACGAGGGTCATAAGTTTTGACCTAAAACCATTTTGGCGGTAAAAGGCAGGGTTGACTAGGGTGGAAATTCCTGAATCCGGATTTTTTTTCAAACCATGAATTTTGAGTTCAAGGGTTGAAAATTTTGGTCAAGTTAGGGAAAGGTTCCTAAACTTGGGCTTTTTTTTTAACAATGAAACGATGAAAGTAAGCATTGTTTAAATTTCTAGAAATTTCAACGTTTGATATGAAAATTCTAAAAAAGGTGGGTTTAGCGAGCGTGTACCTGGAAACCGGTTTTGGCCGTACAGGCATCGCTCTTACCCAGTTGGGTAAGTCTTCAAGGGTAGTACCGCTTTAAGAACTTACCGTTGATGGGCAGCATACATCTGTCGCCTTCCATGTTTAGGAGTGCGTATGCGCCATTGGAGAAAACCTTGTCGATGACGTAGGGTCCCTCCCATTTTGGCTCAAATTTGCCTTTGGACTTGTGAGCGAAGACCATTGGTCTTTTTACAGTAAGGACCAAGTCACCCTTTTGTTAGAGTTTTATTTTGTTGCAATTTGATAGGGTGCATTTCATTTTCATAAGCTTGATCTCTCATTCATTCATGATTTTTATCTTAAGATTTTCATGCTTGATTTTCATTCATAATCTTTGATTTTATTCATGTCATGCATGTTTTTCATAATATTTATGAATCTTAAGTTCATGAAGTTTTCTAGTCCCATGTGGGTGTTTTTGGTGTCATTTCCAAAATTCAAGCTTTCCATGTTTTTCTCTTTAAAATCAGTTTTTATTTGGAGATTTCAAGTCATTTATATTTCATTTTTAATAGTCTTTTTCTGACTTGAATCCAAGCTTGAATTGTGCCCCAAAGTTCATTGAAGACCAGCCCTCACTCTCCTTCAAAGTTCTGAAAAAAATCAGATATCTGGGCTGCCAGCAGGTTGGCCGGCTGTGTACCCGGTCGACCGGCCAAGGCACCCGGTCGACCGGGCACACAGTGCAGGCCGACCCAGGGAAAATGGCCGTTAAGGCTCCAACGGATATATTTCTGACCGTTGAGCACCCGGTCGACCGGGCCCTGTACCAGGTCGACCGGGCACTAGCCGTTGGACACTTTTTGGCTATAAAAAGTGGATTTTTGTTGGGGATTGGGTGCTGAACTTTAAGGAACTCTTGAGGCCAAGGAAGAACTACACTTTAAGGAGATTATTGAAGGACTAATGGGGCTAATCCATGGACTCAATCTTTGATTCAAATCTCAAATGGGTGTGCTCTCTTTTCTCATTTAATCTCATGCTTTGTATTAATCTTTGATTTCTTTTAAAAGCATGCTCAAGTTTCTTAATGTTGTGTTCATGCATTGTTAAATCTTTGAACAGGTTTAGTCATGAGGATACAACATATGTTTAGCTATTCACATGAGTTTTGTTTTCAAGTTTCTACACTAACTTGCTAGAGTTAAGTTGTAATTTTTCAAATCAAGTTTCTTCATCTTGAAAACTCATGTGTTTTTTCATTCTACTCTTTCATTTAAATATGATCAACATCTTTGCATCATTTAGTGTTTCATCCTTCTAAAAAGAGTTAGAGTGTTTTCTAGCATATGCATGAATCTTACACTTTCTCATTCATATGCATATGTCTAGAGTTTGGCATTTCATTTTCAAATTAGCCTATTTAGAGGCATCTCATTGCACTTAATAGTTCTCTTATCCATGCATCATTAGGCATATTAATTAAGAAAAAATCACTCGTTGTAAAGGTTGGTGCTTAGCCTTTAAAAGCATTTGTTGAGTTGTAATGGTTCATGCTTAGCCTTGAAAAGCATGGTGATGTGTTTGTAAGGTTCAAGGTGATCCTAAACCTTAACTCGTTTTAGTGAAAATCCGGTAGGGTTACCGGGAGTGGATGTAGGCACGGTTGCCGAACCACTATAAAACACTTGTGTTATGGTGAATGCTCTTTTGTGCTTACTTTATGTGATTGATGTTGTTATTGTTGAATGTTCCTAGTTACTTTCATCTTGTGTATGATTAACTTAGGAATCTATCTTTTTCACAAGATTATTAATATTCATCAAAGCATAAGCAACTTAAAAGCCAAAAGAATGAAAGTTGGTCAAGGACTTTGAGCTCACCCTATTCACCCCCCCCCCCCCCCTCTAGGATTCGATCTTGGACTTTCAATTGGTATCAGAGCTTGGGTGCTCTTGATTAGGTCTAACAACCTAGAGTTAGAATCCTTAGAGTGAGTTTTTATTTTGTGGTCATCATGCAATCTCATTTAGGTGAAGGAAATGCCACCAATAGACCACCCTTGTTCAATGGAACACACTATCGTTATTGGAAAATTCGAATGCAAGTGTTTCTTGAATCCCAAAGCCTTGATGTTTGGAACATCATTGAAGAAGGCTATGATCTCCCCACTATAGTAGAAAAAGACTCTGAAGGTTTAGTCACCTCTATAAAATTGAAACCTAAGAGTGCTTGGACTCAAGGTGAGAAGGACAAAGCAAATTTGAATGCTAAAGCTAAAAACTCTCTTTATTGTGCCTTGTCTCAAGAAGAATTCAATAGAGTGGTAAATTGCAATACTGCTAAAGAAGTATGGGAAACTCTAGAGACCACTCATGAAGGTACAGATCAAGTCAAGATAGCCAAAATCCAAATGTTAACTTCTAAACTTGAAGATATTAAAATGCTTGAGGAAGAAACATTTGATGAATTCTACACTAAGGTTATGGAAATTGTCAACTCCCTTATAGGTCTTGGAGAGAAGATGTCTGAATCTAAAACTGTTAGAAAAATTTTAAGATCCCTTCCTAAAAGATTCAAACCCAAGATTGTTGCCATAACTGAAAGTAAGAATGTTGACACTATCAAAATTGAAGAACTTAGAGGAAATCTTCTCACCTATGAACTAGATTTTGAAGTCCCTAGCAAGAAGAAAGGTGTAGCTCTTAGCTCTCAACATAAAAATAATGATAATGAGAGTGAGAGTGAGGATGATGAAAACACTATCTTGCTCTCTAAAAAGTTTAAAAATCTCCTTAAGAACAAAAGAACTTCAAAAATTCTGAGGAAGCAAGAAATGAAAAATCTCAAAGGAACTCCAGGGGATCCTTTATTAAGAAGGATGTGCAATGCTACAATTGTAAAGGATTTGGTCACATTGCTCAAAACTGTTCCTCCCCTAGAGAGTTTGAAAAGAAAGACAAGAAAGGAAAGAAAGTTTTAAATATAACTTGGGATGATGATGAAGATGAATGTAGTGAAAATGATGATTTCCAAAATGATGAAGATGATAACTCCACTTCTTGGCTTCTATTTACACCTATTGAGGAAAATGAAGATCATAATGCATTAATAGAAGATACCATAGGGAAAGATGAAGCAAATGATGAAAATGATGAAAATGATATACATCAAGCCTATGAAGAGCTATATGATCTATGTGAAGCCATAACCAAGAAGAACAAAAGCTTAAAAGTTGAGTCTAAAAAGCTTGTGAAGGATGTAAATGCCTTAAAAGATCAATTAATCTTGAAAGACAATGAGATAAAAGATGTTCAATCTAAGTTGATTAGTTCTCATAACAATCTAGCTGAAGCTGAAAAAGAAATTCATAAATTACAATGTTTGCTAGAATCTAGTCAACAAGAATCAGAATCTCTTAAAATGAAACTTGAAAAGGGAAAACATGTTGTTGATAAATTTACCTTAGGAAATGACAAATTTTACCAAATGTTAGGTATGAACAAAATCTTTGGTAACAAGAATGGTATAGGTTTTGAATGCTCCTCTAGTAGCAAGAAGAATAGTTTACAACCTATTACTAGAACTCATCTCAAACCTATAGACAAAAACTTTTTACCTCTAGATGGACTTGTCATTTCTGTAATCGTATAGGTCATCTAATCCCCAATTGTCCTTTCAAGATTAGGTTGTCTCAAAACCATCCCTCTAGAGCTCTTTTCAAGTTTGTTCCAAAATCCACTAAAACTCCATTCATTAAGACTACTTGGATTGAAAAAGGGAAAAGTTTCAAGAACTTCTTAGTCCAGACTGCTTTAAAGGTTAAGGAAATTCTAGATGGTTTTTTGGATAGTGGATGCTCCAAACATATGACTGGAGACCGTTCTAGATTCATCTCTCTTGAGGACTATGATGGAGGAAATGTGTCATTTGGAGATAACAGGAAGGCTCAAATTATTGGAAAAGGTTGTGTTGGAGGAGATCAAATGCCTACCTTAAAAGATGTCTTCCTTGTGGATGGATTAAAGCATAATCTTTTGAGTATTAGTCAGTTATGTGACAAAGGAAACAAAGTTATATTTGATAGCAAATCTTGCAAAGTTCTGAATGAGAAATCCCAGAAAGTTTTACTCACTGGATTAAGAACTAAGGATAACATCTACACTATAGAAGAATGCTGTGAAAATGAATCCATGAGCTTAATGACAAAGGATCAAGAAAACCAGTTGTGGCATCAAAGATTGGGTCATATAAATTACAAATTGATGAAGATCTTATCCAAAAGGAAATTGTTAGAGGAATACCCAAATTAGATGATTTTTAAATCTGAATTGTGCAAAGCTTGTCAAATGGGTAAGCAAATCAAGAAAAGCTTTAAAGGTCTGAAAGATATATCCTCTTCTCGTCCCCTTGAGCTCATACATATGGATCTTATTGGCCCAGCACCTGTTCAGAGTATTGGTGGGAAGAAGTATATCCTGGTTATGGTTGATGACTATTCCAGATTTTGGATGGGTAGCCTTTCTTCATGCTAAATCTGATGCAGTAGATCACATTATAAGGATTTGCAAGAAAATTCAAGTTGAGAAGGAGTGCAAGATTAAGAAGATAAGAAGTGATCATGGAGGAGAATTTGAAAATGAAAGATTTGCAGATTTTTGTGAAAACTATGGAATTAATCATCAATTCTCTGCTCCTAAAACCCCTCAACAAATGGAGTAGCTGAAAGAAGAAATAGAGTTATCCAAGAAATGGCTAGAACTTTGCTTAATGAGAAAAATCTTCCTCGCAACCTATGGGCTGAAGCTATTAACACTGCTTGCTATCTTATTAATCGTGTTTATTTGACAAAGAACACTAACAAAACTCCTTATGAGCTTTATTTTGGAAGAAAACCAAATCTGGGGTATTTAAAAGTGTTTGGGAGTAAATGCTATATTTTGAGAGATAGAGAGCAGTTGGAAAAGTTCGATTCCAATCTGATGAAGGAATCTTCTTAGGATACTCTGATAAAAGCAAGGCATATAGAGTATTCAACCTCAGATCCATGACTGTTATGGAGTCAGCTCATGTTGTGATAGATGAGACGAATCAAATTAAGAAAGCTATTCATGATGATGAAGAAGAGACATCAGTTGAGCAGACTACTCCATCTGAAATTGAAGATAAAATCCCCTCTGCTTCTAGTATGCCCACAAAGTTATTAAAAGATCACAACTTGGATAATATCATTGGAAACATCAAAAGTGGGGTCATGACAAGAAGACAGGTTCATAATCTATGTGCTCACTACTCTTTTGTTTCACAAATTGAGCCCAAGAACTTCTCTGAAGCAGAAACCAAGTCTGAATGGATAGATGCCATGCAAGAAGAATTAAATCAGTTTAGAAAGAATGAAGTGTGGGATCTTGTACCTCTTCCTGAAGGCAAAAGTAAAATTGGCACTAAATGGATTTTCAAGAACAAGCTGGATGAATCAGGAAATGTGATAAGAAACAAAGCCTGACTTGTGGCCAAAGGATATGCTCAAGTTGAAGGAGTTGATTTTGAGGAAACCTTTGCTCCTGTAGCTCGTTTGGAGTCCATTCGAATTTTACTGGCATATGCGAGTAGCATGAGAATTAAACTGTTTCAAATGGATGTGAAGAGTGCCTTTCTAAATGGTGAAATAGAGGAAGATGTTTATGTTACACAACCTGAAGGTTTTGAAGATCCTCATCACCCAGACTATGTGTTTAAATTAAAGAAAGCTCTCTATGGTCTTAAACAAGCTCCTAGAGCCTGGTATGAGAAGCTCACAAGTCATCTTCTTGAAAATGATTATATGTGTGGAAATGTGGACAAAACCCTCTTCATTAAAAAGGTTGATAAAGATATTCTCCTTGCTCAGATATATGTTGATGATATAGTGTTTGGATCCACCTCTGATCAACTAGCTCAAGGATTTTCTGAATTGATGAGTTCCACTTTTGAAATGAGTCTGGTAGGGCCTCTACAGTTCTTTCTAGGATTACAAGTTAGTCAGACTGATCATGGTATCTTTCTTAGTCAATCCAAGTTTGCTCTAGAAATAGTGAAAAAGTTTGGCTTAGGAGAATCTAAGACTAGCTGCAATCCCATGGGATCTTCCACTAAACTGTCTAGTGACCTTCAAGGTAAGAAAGTAGACCAGAAACTGTATAGAAGCATGATAGGAAGCCTTCTTTACCTTACAGCTAGCAGACCAGACCTATCTTTTAGTGTTGGAATATGTGCTAGGTATCAATCTGATCCCCGAGAGTCTCACTATAAGGCTGTTAAACGTATCATAAAATACATTCATGGGACTTCTCATTATGGTATCTGGTATCCCCGTGACTCAACTCTTCAATTAATGGGATATAGTGCTGCAGATTGGGCAGGCTCTATAGATGATAGAAAAAGCACCAGTGGATGTTGCTACTTCATAGGAAATTGCTTAGTAGCTTGGCATAGCAAAAAGCAAAATTCAGTGTCTCTGTCAACTGCAGAGGCTGAATACATAGCTGCTGGTAGCTGTTGTGCTCAATTGTTGTGGATGAAACAAACTTTATTAGACTATAATGTTCCACAACAATGCATGCCCATCATGTGTGATAATTCCAGTGCCATCAGTATCTCTAAGAATCCTGTTCAGCATTCTCGCACTAAGCACATTGACATTCGTTATCATTTTTTGCGTGACCATGCTGATCAAGGCAATATTGAACTAATTTTTGTACCTACAGATACTCAGTTGGCTGACTTATTTACTAAACCCCTTGGAAATGATCGATTCATTACATTGAGACATCAGTTGGGCATTGGCCCTTGCCCTGAATTCTAATTTGTTGTTGGCTTATCACCTGTTATTTCATTTTCTTTTAATCCTATAAACAGGTGCTACTAACAAGGTTTTGTGTTTTCTAGTTCTTGGGCAGGATCCTTTGCAATTGGATGTCAAAGGGGGAGAGATGTTTCAAGTGTTGGCACCAACTAAGGGGGAGAAGATTCTAGGGTTATCTAGTTTAGGGGGAGTTTTTGTATGTATTTTTGTAATGGGTTATCTAGTTTAGGGGGAGTTTTTGTATGTATTTTTGTAATGTTGTGTCATTGCTCTCACAAGGAAAATCCAAAGCTCCAAAATATCCAAATGCTCCCATTCATCCAAAGCTCCTTAATATCCAAAGAAGATGGTGAAGTTGGTGTTCAAGTTTCTAAGGAGATTGAGAGAGAGTTCAAGCTTCAAGAGTTGCCATCAAATTGCAAAGGGGGAGATTGTTAGAGTTTTATTTTGTTGCAATTTGATAGGGTGCATTTCATTTTCATAAGCTTGATCTCTCATTCATTCATGATTTTTATCTTAAGATTTTCATGCTTGATTTTCATTCATAATCTTTGATTTTATTCATGTCATGCATGTTTTTCATAATATTTATGAATCTTAAGTTCATGAAGTTTTTCTAGTCCCATGTGGGTGTTTTTGGTGTCATTTCCAAAATTCAAGCTTTCCATGTTTTTCTCTTTAAAATCAGTTTTTATTTGGAGATTTCAAGTCATTTATATTTCATTTTTAATAGTCTTTTTCTGACTTGAATCCAAGCTTGAATTGTGCCCCAAAGTTCATTGAAGACCAGCCCTCACTCTCCTTCAAAGTTCTGAAAAAAATCAGATATCTGGGCTGCCAGCAGGTTGGCCGGCTGTGTACCCGGTTCGACCGGCCAAGGCACCCGGTCGACCGGGCACACAGTGCAGGCCGACCCAGGGGAAAATGGCCGTTAAGGCTCCAACGGATATATTTCTGACCGTTGAGCACCCGGTCGACCGGGCCCTGTACCAGGTCGACCGGGCACTAGCCGTTGGACACTTTTTGGCTATAAAAAGTGGATTTTTGTTGGGGATTGGGTGCTGAACTTTAAGGAACTCTTGAGGCCAAGGAAGAACTACACTTTAAGGAGATTATTGAAGGACTAATGGGGCTAATCCATGGACTCAATCTTTGATTCAAATCTCAAATGGGTGTGCTCTCTTTTCTCATTTAATCTCATGCTTTGTATTAATCTTTGATTTCTTTTAAAAGCATGCTCAAGTTTCTTAATGTTGTGTTCATGCATTGTTAAATCTTTGAACATGTTTAGTCATGAGGATACAACATATGTTTAGCTATTCACATGAGTTTTGTTTTCAAGTTTCTACACTAACTTGCTAGAGTTAAGTTGTAATTTTTCAAATCAAGTTTCTTCATCTTGAAAACTCATGTGTTTTTCATTCTACTCTTTCATTTAAATATGATCAACATCTTTGCATCATTTAGTGTTTCATCCTTCTAAAAAGAGTTAGAGTGTTTTCTAGCATATGCATGAATCTTACACTTTCTCATTCATATGCATATGTCTAGAGTTTGGCATTTCATTTTCAAATTAGCCTATTTAGAGGCATCTCATTGCACTTAATAGTTCTCTTATCCATGCATCATTAGGCATATTAATTAAGAAAAAATCACTCGTTGTAAAGGTTGGTGCTTAGCCTTTAAAAGCATTTGTTGAGTTGTAATGGTTCATGCTTAGCCTTGAAAAGCATGGTGATGTGTTTGTAAGGTTCAAGGTGATCCTAAACCTTAACTCGTTTTAGTGAAAATCCGGTAGGGTTACCGGGAGTGGATGTAGGCACGGTTGCCGAACCACTATAAAACACTTGTGTTATGGTGAATGCTCTTTTGTGCTTACTTTATGTGATTGATGTTGTTATTGTTGAATGTTCCTAGTTACTTTCATCTTGTGTATGATTAACTTAGGAATCTATCTTTTTCACAAGATTATTAATATTCATCAAAGCATAAGCAACTTAAAAGCCAAAAGAATGAAAGTTGGTCAAGGACTTTGAGCTCACCCTATTCACCCCCCCCCCTCTAGGATTCGATCTTGGACTTTCACCTTTTTGTAGGCGCGTTGCCTGACCTTTTTGTCGAAAGATCCTGCCATGCATGCTTGGTAAAGTTCAATGCTTTGTTGAGCTTCGAGCCGTCTCTCATCGAGATTGTCCAGCTCATGGAGTCGTAATTTGACATTGCTTTCTTGAGTCATGTCATTTTGCAAGGATACCCTCAAGGAAGGAATTTGTACTTCCAAGGGCAAGACAGCTTTGCATCCATAGACCAAGGAGAATGGTGTGCTATGGGTTGGTCCTCGAACGGTGGTTCGATAGGCCCACAAAGCTTCAGACATTTTGTCGCTCCAGTATCTTTTGTGACTAGAGACCATTTTTTTTGAGGATTTTGCAGAGTGTCTTGTTGAAAGCTTCTGCTAACCCGTTTGCTGCCGGATTGTATGGAGTCGAAGGACAGCTTTGGATTTTGTATTTGTCGCAGAACCTGTAGAATCGATGATCCTGGAATTGTGGTCCGTTATCATGGACGAATCTTTTGGGTATGCTGAAACGACAAATGATGTTGGTGCGCAGGAACTGAAGGACTGATGAGGTCTTCATTTCGTTGAACGCAAATGCTTCTGACCACTTGGAGAAATAATCCGTAGCGGTGAAGATGAAGCGATGACCTTTGCTCCAAGGGGGAGAAATAGGACCTATGATGTCCATACCCCAGGCTTCGAAAGGCCATGAAATCGCTGTAGGATACAGCCATTCTGGAGGCATGTGAATGTAATCTCCATGAACTTGGCATTGTTGGCAGCGCTTAGCAAATTGCATTGCGTCAGCTACCATGGTAGGCCAGTAATATCCTAACCTTTTTATCTGATCATAGAGCTTGGGTCCAGCCTGATGAGCTCCGCAAAGACCAGCATGAACTTCTTTGAGTGTTTCTTCAGCCTCTTGTTGTGACAAGTAGCGTAGAAGTACTCCGTTGAAGGATTTCCTGCAAAGGATTTTTGAAGGAATATCCAAATGAAAGTTTGGGGTTCGCCTTTGGATGCTTACCCGTTCTTTTGGATCTTCAGGTAGGATTCCGAACATAATGTAATCAATGAACGGATCCCTCCAGTCGCCGATTGAAGTTTGAAGGATTGAAATTCGACTTCCAACCACTTGGTGGCATTCAACAACAGCTTGATGTGTGTTAAGAGGAGGAAGGATTCTTCTTTCGCACACTGTGATTTGCATGTTTTCCCCTTCCTGGATTGCCATGGATGCGGCAAGTCCAGCTAGGGCATCTGCACGTATGTTTTCACCTCTACGAATGTGGGTGATGTGACAGATGTCAAACTTTTGCAGAAGTGATTGTGCCTTGTTGTAGTAAGGCAACAAATCTGGCTTCCTGACTTCAAATTTCTGATTCAACTGGTTGACGATCAGTTGAGAGTCTCCAAAGACTTCCAGCATGGTGATACTGGATTCGATGGCGAGTTCCAATCCTAGGATCAGAGCTTGATATTCAGCTGCATTATTTGTGCATGGTTCCAGTAGCGAGAAAGCGTGTGGAATCATGTATTTGTCGGGGCTAACAAAGAGGATGCCAACTCCCGAGATCAGCTGTCTTTTTTCATTTGTCCTGATTGCACTGTCAAAGTACATGTCCCAGGAGGCACTTTGCGAGAAAGTCTCCACATTGTAGACTGGTTCGTCTGGGAGATCATCTCTGAGCGGAAAATCTTTAGGCAATGGATGCTCTGCGAGGAAGTCCGCTAGAGCTTGCCCTTTGATTGCCTTTTGTGGTACATACCTAATATCAAATTGTGACAGAAGGATGGACCATTTTGCCAGTCGAGCATTGAGAGAACCTGCCTTTGTGACAAGGACCTTCAAGAGGTTGACTTTCGAGACCAGGTATACTGTGTTGGAAAGCAAGTAGTGACGCAGCTTTTGTACGGCGAACATCACTGCAAGACATTCTTTTTCGACTGGAGAGTAGCGATGCTCTGCACCTACTAGCATGCGGCTGAGGTAATATAGAGCAGCTTCTTTTCTTTGATCATTTTCTTGCGCAAGCAGAGCTCCCAAAGAGTGATCAAGGGCGCCTGTGTACAAGATGAACGGTTTTCCAGTGGTAGGAGTAGCTAACACTGGAGGTTTTGTCAGGTATGACTTGATGTCTTGGAAAGCAGTTTCACAGTCAGCATCCCATACAAAGTTTACACCTTTTTTCATCAACCGGGAGAATGGACGGCATTTCCCCGAAAGATTGGAGATGAACCGTCTAATGTAGGCCAATCTCCCTTGAAGCCCTTTGAGTTCTCTCAAGGTTCTTGGAGAGGGCATTTCTAGAATGGCTTTGACTTTTATAGGGTCAAGCTCTATTCCAGCTTTCCAAACTAAGAATCCGAGGAACTTACCCGACGAGACGCCGAAGAAGCATTTCAAAGGATTCATTCGCAGTTTGTGTTTGCGAAGCCGGAGGAAGACTTCTCGAAGGTCTTCGAGATGATCTTCTTTTCTTTTGCTTTTGACGGCGAGGTCATCAACGTAACATTCAACCGTCTTGTGCTGCATATCTTGGAATATTTTCATCATAGCCCTCTGATATGTGGCACCAGCATTTTTCAGACCAAATGGCATGACAGTGTAGCAATAGACGCCAAATGGGGTCCGAAAAGATGTATGTTTTTCATCTTTAGGATGCATCTTTATCTTATTGTAGCCAGAGAAACCATCCATAAATGTCATTCGCTCGAATCCACAGGTATTATCAATCATTACCTTTGGTATGGGGAGCGGAAATTCATCTTTTGGGCATGCGCCATTCAGGTCTTTATAGTCAATACAGACCCTGATCTGCCCGTTTTTCTTTGTCACGGGGACAATGTTGGCCAACCATTCAGGATGTTGTTCCTCACGGATGAAGCTGACGCTTTTGATTTTTTGAACTTCTTATTCAATTTTATCCATCACATCTAGACGGAATCTTCTTTGGCCTTGCTTGACAGGCTTGATGCTTCTTGAAGATTGAGTTTGTGAACCGCTATTTTGGGGTCTAAGCCAGGCATTTCAGCGTAAGACCATGCAAAGCAATCAACGAACTCACGAAGAAAGGCGATATACTCGGGTAACTCATCATCCTTTATATTCTTGCTTATGAATACAGGACTTGGGTTATCTGGTGTTCCCAAGTCTATCTTTTGAACAGGATCTTCTGTTGGAAGGTTCGAAGGTGGTTCCTCCACAATATTTTCGGAGGCTTCCAGCTCAACGAAACCTTCTAGGGTTTCAAAGGCATTTCCAGACCAAGGTTTGTTCCCTTCCACGAGTCTTCTTGATCGGTAATTTTCCCAAGGCTTGCTATGAGATGATCCCAATCGCCTGTTGAAACCGGGTCGAAGTAGACTACTTCTTTTGGAGATGAGGGTTCTTCTGGGTCAGAAGACCACACGTCTGTGCCATCGGACAACTCCTCTTCATTTTCGGAGAAATCGTGCCAATTGGATGAGCTTCCTGGATCTTTTTCAGGTGACTCATCAAAGAGATATCAAGGGAGATCGATGTCTTCATGGACTTGAGATGTTGAGGCTTGGTCAGTATATTGACTATTAAGCCTTTGTGTCAACTGTCTTAGGGGAGTGTCGGGATCATACCCTAACCCGTGTAAAGACTTTTCTACATAGCCGTAGAGTCTCCAATCTTCCAGCTGGCTTTTGGTCAAGACGGTCCCCAATGGCGTGAGAATACTGCGTCCTTCTCCCAAACCGACTGGGTTTTGAGCGTCATAGCCCATTTTCTTCATAATAGCTTGTGCCACAGAACTATATAAGGATAGTTGAGGCATACCTTTATTTTGGAAAGGTTCAAGCATAGCGTTTGATGAAGAAGCATCCGATCTATGGAAGAAGATCGGTTTTTCCTTTGCTGAAGTTGCTGGAACAACGAAGGAAGCTGACATAGGATCTTCTATGTCAGAAGTTGTCTCCATTGGAGTGAGAGCAGGCTGAACTTGCTGAGTATCAGCTTGGCTTGACGATGTGTCATCTTCTGGCTCTGAATCCGAACCCGTGTCTTGCATGATAGACACGAAAGAGACAACAAATTTGCCCCCAGGCTTTTGCTTTGCCTTCTTCACTTTAGTTGTGATGACCAAAGGCTTTAAAGGTTTGAGGGAGATGATGAAGGGAGTTTGAATGCTCTCTTCGGATTTACCGGATGGTTTGTTTTCTTTCGGTGATTGTTGAGGAGCTTTGCCTTTATCTTTCTGGAGATTTTCGGCAAAGGATGCTGTGTGCTTATCCTCTTCTTCTTTTTCACCTTACATCTGTGAGTCCGCGAAGTGGACTTCTTTACCTTTGAAGGGTTTTCTGTCCGCAAAGACTCGATGTATCATGCCGCCGTCACCAACAAACTTGATGCATTGATGTAGAGTTGAAGGGACAATACCATTCTCGTGGATCCAAGGGCGTCCGAGAAGGATGTTGTAGCATGAAGGGGTTTTTATTGCATACACTGTGACCTCAGAAATAAGATCACTAATTTGCAACTTGAATCTGATTTTGCCGATAGGCCTTTGAGTACTCCCATCGTATCTAAAGATAGTTACAGATGTGTGGCTCAGCTTGCTGGGTGGGATGCCCAACTCTTCGAGAGCTGATGTGGAGATGAGGTTGAGTGCAGAACCTGGGTCGATCTAAACTCTGTGCATAGGCATTTCCTTGATGTACCCTGTGAAGTACAGGGGTCGGTTGTGCATGGTTTCGCCAAGTAGGAGGTCGTCCTTTGTGAAGGCGATGGTTGCACTGGCTGTTTTTTTTTAACCGAGAGGCATTCAATGCATGATCCCTCAGTTTTCTTCTTTTCTCCCTTTGAGGAGGCTTCTGAGTTTTTGACCCAGTAATCCATTTCAATTTGGAGGACTTGCGGGGCATGTTTGTCGACATCCTCATTCAGCTTTTGTAATTCTGAGATGAGATTATCACGAGTGTGCGGAGACATTCGCAACAAATCTAGGATGTGCTGACGTGCAGGTATGTGCTTGAAGTGCTCAATCAAGTCATACTTGAAAGCCTCCTTAGGGCCTGCTTGTTCATCATTGTTGCCACTAGGGGCGCTTACAACATCTTTTCCCGAAGGATTTACATATGTAAAGGAAGATTGATCGTAATTTTTATGGTAGTTCCGGCCAGAGCGAGTGCCTCTACCAACTTCGAGAGCTTCTTGAGAAGGGTCTTCGTTTGGAAGATTGTCTTCAGGATCAAGAAGCTGTCGTTTTTCATTTGCTTAGGATGTATCAGCAGCGGAGTTGCCATCCTTAGTGATTGTGTTGCACGGAGCATTTTTCGGGAACAAGTCCTGAACAGCATCCAGCAACCTTTCTTCTTCGTTGACTAATTCATCGTCCCAAGCATCAATAGCTGGGAATTCTTCAGTCAGGAAGGGTGTGAACTTTGAAGTCACAGTCTCAGGAGAAAAAACCTGAGAGGGTGTCATCTCAGTGAAAGTCACGTGAGACGAGATGGCTCCAGAAGATACATTGCTAGGCGTCGCCTGAGTGTAAGTGCTCTCATCAGATGATGCTTCGGAAGAGCTATAATCCCGAATTATCACATTGCAGGAAGCTCTGACGGGAGACATTGCCTAATCGGAGTCAGACTCATCCTCGGATGTAAGAGGATCGTCTATCCAGCAATTTTCTCCATTTTCAGGAGTTAAGGGAGGATGTACCTGATGGTCTTCAGGGACTTCAGGCTCTAGATTGCGAGGAGACTCGTTAACGCGTTCTTGCTCTTGTTCTAGAGCGAGACGCTGCAAGATCCTTGCATATTCTTCAAGATCAGGAATGGGAGCCAAATCTTCTTCTTCATCAACTCTTTGTGGCTCAATATGGTTGATTTCCACTGGAGTAATGAGAGGTGCTGGGTCAGCAGCATTTTCTTGTACAGCCTCTTGGTCTTCTTCATCATCAGACCAGGATCCTTATGGCTGTAGAGGGTTATACCAGATTACTGGCATAAGATGAGACTCAGGAACCCATTCTTCATCAGAGAGGTATTCTCCTGTTTCAAGGGACTCCTCCTACTCGTCTGTGCAGTTGGATTCGAATCCATCATCGGTGTCGCTGGAATCGTATCCATCAATGGAGAATCCAACTACCGAATTACAAGAGTATGATGCCTCCTGCGTGGCTTCTTTGAATTGAGGTGGCATGAAATGACTGAGAGTGAATTTTCTTACCATCTTTGAAGTCTCTGGAAGGGATGTTTTTGTTGCCTCCAGTGAAGTGGTAGAGGAAGCCTCTGCCTTTTCTTTGACTTCTTGCTTTGGCTAGGTCTTCTCTTGCCGTTTGAGCTTGAGGAGATGTTTCCTAACCTGCCTTCGCTGTTGAGCTGTAGGCTTTGTTTTCACGACTTCCCAATTTTCATCTTCCAGGAGATCAGGATGTACCCATATGGGTTGTCCGTCTGGTGTCGGGTAAAGAACCAGTTGCTCAGACGCTTGGACTGAGTTTATCACCTTGAAGGAAGTAGTGATCTTCTTCTTCGGTGATTTTGATGTTTGTCCACATGTCACCATGTTGACAGAGGCAGACCCATAGTTTTTGTCAAAGGTGATGACTCCGTTTTTCCACATCTCGTTTATTTTCTCCCTCACAACAAAGCATTGATTGAGAGGATGCGAGATCATCTGGTGGTATGGACAGTACCGAGGATCGTTGGTGTTGCCAACATCACCCGGTCTTTTTGGTTCAGGCAAGGTGAGCTTGCCGTTTGCCACAAGAGCCCCGAAGATTTCATCAACATCTTCATCAAACGGGTATTTCTTCTCTACTCGTTCTTTGAAGGCATCTGAGAGTTCAGGTCTCTTACCCGCAGCTTTGTTTTCAGCTTTCTTTGGTGGCTGAGGAGCTGACTTGGTCTGCACATTGAGGACCTCTTTCTTCTTTGGTTTAGAGGTTGGAATGGTGGTTGGCTCTTTTCTTGATGATTTCTGACTGTTGAGGTCTTTAATCACCGTTTCAGCTTCCATGGAAGCTTCTAGGAGTTCTCCCAGGTTTTTTGATTTGTTGCCGATGATCATGGAGCGGATTCTGGCTCTCATGTTGTTTCGGCAGATGTCGACTAGCGACGCTTGTGGCAATACATCAGAGCATTTGTATGCCATTGCTTTCCACTTGTGAATGAAGTCATATGTTGACTCATTCTCCCCATGTTTTAGGCTGCACAGCTGAGCCATAGTAGCGGGATGATCCTCACCTTTGAAGTGAGTTAGGAAGCGTGTCTCTAGCATGGCCCAATTTTGGATGGAGTCCTCAAGCAGAGTGGAGTACCAATCGAAGGCCGTACCTTTTAGGGTACTGCGAAGAGGCGGATCTTGAGTGCATCTTGATCCGCGATAGCTCCCGTCAGGATCTTGAAGTGGATGACGTGCTGTCTGGCTGATCCTTTCCCCATATATGTTTGGAGAGTAGGATGCTTGAATTCTGTGGGGAATGGGACCGAGTCCATCCATAAGGGATATGGTGGCTTGATCCCATGCTCCTTGTGTATATCCTCTTCTTTTTCTTTTGCGAGGATACCGTCTACGTCATTTTTGGTAAGGGAGCGTGACTCATCCTTCGTGATTCGAACGAAGAAACTGTCCTGGTGACTGAGCTGGGGCTCATTCTTTTTGAAGAAGAGCTTGAGGAAGGATCACTCTGTCGTCCTTTGCTTGAAGGAGCAGGGGATTCTTCTGAATGTCTTCTTGTCCTGGAGACGCTGCGGGTCATCAGACGTCGGACATGGATTTTTGTTGCTGACTTTTGGCGTCTTCTAGTTTTTCCAACCATATGGACGGCAGCAACTTGGTTGGGTCTATCTTTTTCGACCCATTTAGGAGAGACTTGAAGTGTAGGAGGCTGGGTCCTTTGCTTCTCTAGTCTCTTTTGTCTATACGACGCGCGGCGGCGTATGCGACAAGCAATTTGAGCTTCGGTCAGCTCTGGCTGGGCTTTGACAATGAAGGATGTGCTCCCTCGGGCGTAGCAGCCGTGCCTGTCTTCTTTGCAGCTGGGCAAGGACAGGATGCGAACCCTGTCCTTCGCCTGTTGCAGCGAAGCTTTGAATTTTTGGAGTTCCGCCCCTATAGAGATAAAGGGTCGAACTACGGGTTTGTAGGCCTTAGCAGGTGCTTGCAGAGGCCTTGTGATGCATGATCTAATTTTGGGCTTGTAGGAACAAGCCGGCTCATGCTGGTTTGACTTGGGAGTCAGGTTGGAGATGGGTCTCTCCTCTTTCATGTAAGCAAGAGGATAGAACTGGTTCTCCTTAAGTGGGGCCAGGAATGCTGGCTTGATAGATGTTTGGGACCTTCTTTGTTTTGGTGAAGGTCTTGGGGACCAAGTCTTGGGATAGACCTGGTCGTTTGCTGGTCGAGGCTTCGTGGGCTGCCATGGGCTTCAGGCCTTCTGGTGCTCGCCTTTGGTGTCACGGTAGCGACATGTTGAGAGGCGAGTTTCTGCTTCTTGGAAGGAGCAGTTTGTTCCTCGGGAAGTGGGAATGGTCCCAGCATCCCAAAGACGATAGTCCGGGGAGTCGAGGTCGCCCCGGAGTTCAGAGAGTTGCCGAGGGAGTTGACACTTCGGTAGCTGATGGGGCGCTTGTAGGTGCGCGTAGTTTACTTCTATTGAAGCATGACTTGGTGCTTGCTTTCATCGAAAGTAATGGTTAGTGAAGCTGCCATTGTTAGTTTTCGAAAAGTTTCTGAAACAAGACCACAACCATTAGTAATTGAAAGTCCTGGGGATCCTAACCCTAGAGGGGGGGTGAATAGGGTGAGCTACAACTAGTGACCAATTATGACCAATTTTAAATTCTTTAACATTAACTAGTCACATGAGATGATTAAACAAACAATATGCGGAAGCTTAAATAAACAATCACCACATTGCAATCACCACAACACAAGATTTATAGTGGTTCGGCCTCAATGCCTACATCCACTACCGGCTTGTGTATCCAACACCCCACCAGATTTCCACTATTATGCTGTTTAAAAGGCTAAGCAATAACCTCTACAACTATGCTTTTCTAGGCTAAGCAATAACCTTACAATGTGCTTTTATAGGCTAAGCAATAACCTTCACACAATGCTTTTCTTAGGCAAAGCAATAACCTTAATACATAAAAGATTTCTCTCAAAGAAAGTGTCTTCACAAAACACTCTAAGAGATTACAATTAAGCTCAATAAAAATTGCCTCTAAATAGGCAGATATGAAATTGTAAAACAACTCACACAAACACACTAAGAATTACAAAGATGAATGCTTATGAGGTGTGTGTGTGTGAAAACTTCAATCAAGATTAAAATTAAAGCTTAATCAAAATATATGCTTAAAGCAATTCAAAAGTTTAATGCACATAAAAAGATTTGATTGAAGTTATATGCAAATCACTTGAACAACTACAAACTTGTTAATGATATGAAAATCAAAAGATCACAAGTTGAATGTAAATGTTTAAGCCTAATCAAGTGATGCATGTGCTATGCTATGTTGTTTTCAAAAACGAAGGTTTAACTTAAGATTCAAATGAATGAAAACAACAAAGATGATTCAAACAAGTTAATGAAACATGTTTATATAACAAATCAAAGGTTTTAACAAAACATGATTTATAAAGTTTTAACACAAAACTTGGTTTGAATCAAAGTGAGAAATCCATCACAATCTAAAACAAAGATTGAATGAAGGTAATGGATTTAACACATCATAGTTTATATGCTACAAATCATTTACCAATAATTTACTCAAAGCATAAAACATATGATTAATAAAAGTAAAGCTTACTTGATGATTTAACTTAATGATCCAAGCTTTAGCTTTACTAATGACCCCTTAATCTCTCTTAGTCCATCCCCTTTTCCTTGTCTCCAAACACCTCCAAGAAGGCTTAAGAGTTCTAAAATATTCAACAACTTTTCAATGGGAATGAACTCATATTTATAGTCAAAAAGTGACTATAGGCGTGTCTTCGGTCGACCCCATACCATCCCCGGTCGACCCAATACAAACGGTCACAAATATGACCGTTGGAGAGCCAACGACCCTCTGCCCGGTCGACCTGCAGTGTGCCAGGTCGACCTGGTCCATGGGCAGGTCGACCTGGTACACTGCAGGTCGACCCTGGGACCAGAATTCCCATTTTTCATATACTTTATAGTGATTCTTGAGGGGATTCTTTTGGGCCATTAAATCAAGCATGGAAACATGATTTTAAATCATTCTAAGAGGTTTAAAATCATGAAATATAAAAAGCCAAAAATGATTAGAAAGTTTTAAAACCATAGGCTTGCTTGATTTATAAAACTCTTTTTCAAATTAAATTGCATCCAAGATGAAAACCAAAACATGCATGAAACATAGGATTTACAAGATTTAAAACAATGCATGTGTAAATTAAGATTTCAAGAATTTCTAAATCAATGCATGTGTGAAAATTCATGAGATGAATAAAATGCTAATGCATCCATCAAATTGCAATAAACAAAATCCTAACAATCTCCCCCTTTGCAATTTGATGGCAAACCTTTCTCACACTGAATCTTCACACTAAGTCTTCAGCTCCTCCTTTGCTGGACTAGGCTTGAAATCTTCTTTGGATGCTCTCTTTGTCTTGGCTTGGGCTTTAGCTCTTTTCCTTCATTCTCCTTGATGCTTGGGGCTTGATCATTCTTCAAGCTTTCTTTTCTTCTTTAACCAAGCATCTTCTTTAGCTCCAAGCTTTCTTCTCTTCATTTCTCCCCTTTTACCATGCACTCTCCTTTTGGCAAGATGTGCATTCCTTCCCCTTTAGCACTTTCTCCCCCTTAATTCTTTCTCCCCTTTTTCCATTAAGCTTGAGAACTTTCTCCCCCTTTGCCATTAAATTGGAAAGGTATCAATTGAAGAGGGGTACCTACACACATGAAACAAGGAAAATACCTTTTAGTAGCACCTGTTAACAAAGGAAATCGAAAATGAAGTACATAACAGGTCATCATGCATGGGTAATAAGCTATAAGGGTATCAAGAGCCAATATAATGGTGAATTTGATCAAAACTAATACTTCCTATGAAGAGTTACTCCCCCTCAATCCATACTCTTCTTTTGTCAAACTTTGACAAGGATTTAACTAATAGGTACAAGAAGAAGATGGTTAACCAATTGAGGGTTAACTTCAAGTGAAGGATTAGATTCAATTGATAATGATATTTGACTAAAAAGCTCAATATGATCAAATTACCAAAGTAAAGAGCAAGGTCATTGGGATATACTAAACATAGCATCAAATAATATAACTATGAAAATCATATGCTATGAATATTTTTGAAATCATTTCATCCAATCATCAAATATGACTATCATGTGCAAGATGAGTGAAATGAAGTTCAAACATGAAGCCTACCTCAACCATTAACCAACCAAGATTATGAACACATAAACATGGTGGTCATGAGATATACCAATAAGTGCAAGAGAGGTGGCAATCATGAAGATTATGATGCTATAGAATGTGACAATTGCAAAATCAAGCATCATAAAAGGATATTCATCACTTTAAATGATATAACTAATAAGCATAGTGATGAACATGAGAAATTGCATAAAAAGATATAACTTAGTTGAATATGCAATTTTCAAAGTGTCAAGATCATATGAATTCAACATCTAAGACATCCATCAAACAATAGATATAACTAAGAAATACAAGGAATGGATTTCAAAGAGGTTCATATGATCAAGCACTACTATGAAGTTGAAACATGTATAAGAATGACATAACAAGGAAAATACACATGAATCAACAACATAACCATCCATATCAAATAATAACTAGAAAGCATAAAGGATGGATTTTTGGGTTCTAGTATGGTAACTACAAAAATGACTTAAAGAACACAACCATACATGGAACAAATAAACATTTGCATATAAAGTAATGTAACTAATGAAAGAACATAAATGCAAATGCAATCATGACCAACAAAAAGATTTACCTATAAAGGATAGGTTGGTCAATGAGGTCCAAGGCCTTAAGGTTTGTCTAAGTATCTAACTTTGGGAATCCACCTAAGGTCTTGAGATGGTTGGACTTTGAGGTCTATATTAAAAGTCTTACCAACTAATGGAGATTTGACTTGATAAATTTTCAATTTAGACTTATCACCATGATGTTTAGATTTAACTAAATTTGTCTTAGAATGGTGATTAGTCTTTTGAGGTTGGTGACTTTTCTTATTAGGGGATTGATTTCTTTTCTTCTTATTTCCTCCATTTATTTGACTTTTGAATTTAAGATTTAACTTTGCAACTTTCTTCAAAAGTTCCTTCATTTGTTGAGTTAATGGAGGAAGATTGAGAAGCTTTTTGTTAATAGATTCTTTTAGAGTTGGTTTAACTTGTTTAACCTTTTTAGAATCTATTTTAGGAGACTCCTTTTTAATTGGTTTTACTTGTTTAGTCTTTTTGGAGTCTTCCTTGGATTTTAGTGTCTTAATCATCATAGTATTTGATTTTACCTTTTTAGGTTCAAATATGGATTTAGACACATTGATTCTTCTTAATTTGCACTCAAACCTAAAATGTCCTTCAATGCCACAATAATTACATTTAGTCAATGGCAAGGAAGTGTGAGTGCTAGAGAAAGAGGACTCACCTTTCACAAATGTGTTGGTGAATTTAGGGTCATGAGAAATATTCCTATCAAATCCAAGACCCGTCCTATCTCCTTTTGATTTACCCAATTTAAATAACTTTTCAAATTTTTCTTTCACTATGGGTAAATTTGCACTCATACTTTTGTTTGTAGGTTTCAAGTTGAGTGACTTGTTCTTTAAGGGTTGAATTTTCATTTTTAACTTTCGTAAGTTCATTTTCAATTCCCTTAAATTTGTTTAGCTCTTCATGGGCAAGTTTTAATTCAAATTTAACTTCATTGATAACATTAGATCCAAGTTCTAGAGTTTTTATCTTAATTTGTTCATTAGATAAATTTTCCATAGAAATGGTTAACTTGGATTCTAGGTTGTTAATGTTTTCATCTTGCCTTTTTAATTGATCTCTTAGTTTTGAATTTTCCTTATTAAGATTATCATAATCTATCTTTGATTCTCTTAGATCATCTTTAATATTAGATAGATTATGCAAAGAGATCATGAACTTAGATTCTGCACAATTTATTAATTCTTCTTTTTCTCTAAGTTCATCTTTTGAAGAGACTAATTCTTGGTTTAGTCTTTTAGATTCTTCTTTTAATCTTTTATTCTTCTTAGAAAGCTCTAAGGACCATGTGTACAATTCCTCATAAGCTTCATTTTCATCATATTCTTCTTCTTTTAATTTAGATTTAGATTCATTAATTTTAATGTTAGAATCTCCAATAGTGGGAAGAAGGAGGGGTCTAGAAGAATCTACCAAAGAATCTACAAAGTCTAAACTAGTGGAATCCATTCTTATGATTTTCATGGAGGCACAACACTAGGGTTTTAACTCTAGGTTTTTACACCTAATCAAGAGTTCCAAACACTTGATCCTAATATAGAGCACTTGGCTCTGATACCAATTGAAAGTCCTGGGGATCCTAACCCTAGAGGGGGGGTGAATAGGGTGAGCTACAACTAGTGACCAATTATGACCAATTTTAAATTCTTTAACATTAACTAGTCACATGAGATGATTAAACAAACAATATGCGGAAGCTTAAATAAACAATCACCACATTGCAATCACCACAACACAAGATTTATAGTGGTTCGGCCTCAATGCCTACATCCACTACCGGCTTGTGTATCCAACACCCCACCGGATTTCCACTATTATGCTGTTTAAAAGGCTAAGCAATAACCTCTACAACTATGCTTTTCTAGGCTAAGCAATAACCTTACAATGTGCTTTTATAGGCTAAGCAATAACCTTCACACAATGCTTTTCTTAGGCAAAGCAATAACCTTAATACATAAAAGATTTCTCTCAAAGAAAGTGTCTTCACAAAACACTCTAAGAGATTACAATTAAGCTCAATAAAAATTGCCTCTAAATAGGCAGATATGAAATTGTAAAACAACTCACACAAACACACTAAGAATTACAAAGATGAATGCTTATGAGGTGTGTGTGTGTGAAAACTTCAATCAAGATTAAAATTAAAGCTTAATCAAAATATATGCTTAAAGCAATTCAAAAGTTTAATGCACATAAAAAGATTTGATTGAAGTTATATGCAAATCACTTGAACAACTACAAACTTGTTAATGATATGAAAATCAAAAGATCACAAGTTGAATGTAAATGTTTAAGCCTAATCAAGTGATGCATGTGCTATGCTATGTTGTTTTCAAAAACGAAGGTTTAACTTAAGATTCAAATGAATGAAAACAACAAAGATGATTCAAACAAGTTAATGAAACATGTTTATATAACAAATCAAAGGTTTTAACAAAACATGATTTATAAAGTTTTAACACAAAACTTGGTTTGAATCAAAGTGAGAAATCCATCACAATCTAAAACAAAGATTGAATGAAGGTAATGGATTTAACACATCATAGTTTATATGCTACAAATCATTTACCAATAATTTACTCAAAGCATAAAAACATATGATTAATAAAAGTAAAGCTTACTTGATGATTTAACTTAATGATCCAAGCTTTAGCTTTACTAATGACCCCTTAATCTCTCTTAGTCCATCCCCTTTTCCTTGTCTCCAAACACCTCCAAGAAGGCTTAAGAGTTCTAAAATATTCAACAACTTTTCAATGGGAATGAACTCATATTTATAGTCAAAAAGTGACTATAGGCGTGTCTTCGGTCGACCCCATACCATCCCCGGTCGACCCAATACAAACGGTCACAAATATGACCGTTGGAGAGCCAACGACCCTCTGCCCGGTCGACCTGCAGTGTGCCAGGTCGACCTGGTCCATGGGCAGGTCGACCTGGTACACTGCAGGTCGACCCTGGGACCAGAATTCCCATTTTTCATATACTTTATAGTGATTCTTGAGGGGATTCTTTTGGGCCATTAAATCAAGCATGGAAACATGATTTTAAATCATTCTAAGAGGTTTAAAATCATGAAATATAAAAAGCCAAAAATGATTAGAAAGTTTTAAAACCATAGGCTTGCTTGATTTATAAAACTCTTTTTCAAATTAAATTGCATCCAAGATGAAAACCAAAACATGCATGAAACATAGGATTTACAAGATTTAAAACAATGCATGTGTAAATTAAGATTTCAAGAATTTCTAAATCAATGCATGTGTGAAAATTCATGAGATGAATAAATGCTAATGCATCCATCAAATTGCAATAAACAAAATCCTAACAATCTCCCCCTTTGCAATTTGATGGCAAACCTTTCTCACACTGAATCTTCACACTAAGTCTTCAGCTCCTCCTTTGCTGGACTAGGCTTGAAATCTTCTTTGGATGCTCTCTTTGTCTTGGCTTGGGCTTTAGCTCTTTTCCTTCATTCTCCTTGATGCTTGGGGCTTGATCATTCTTCAAGCTTTCTTTTCTTCTTTAACCAAGCATCTTCTTTAGCTCCAAGCTTTCTTCTCTTCATTTCTCCCCTTTTACCATGCACTCTCCTTTTGGCAAGATGTGCATTCCTTCCCCTTTAGCACTTTCTCCCCCTTAATTCTTTCTCCCCTTTTTCCATTAAGCTTGAGAACTTTCTCCCCCTTTGCCATTAAATTGGAAAGGTATCAATTGAAGAGGGGTACCTACACACATGAAACAAGGAAAATACCTTTTAGTAGCACCTGTTAACAAAGGAAATCGAAAATGAAGTACATAACAGGTCATCATGCATGGGTAATAAGCTATAAGGGTATCAAGAGCCAATATAATGGTGAATTTGATCAAAACTAATACTTCCTATGAAGATTTACTCCCCCTCAATCCATACTCTTCTTTTGTCAAACTTTTGACAAGGATTTAACTAATAGGTACAAGAAGAAGATGGTTTAACCAATTGAGGGTTAACTTCAAGTGAAGGATTAGATTCAATTGATAATGATATTTGACTAAAAAGCTCAATATGATCAAATTACCAAAGTAAAGAGCAAGGTCATTGGGATATACTAAACATAGCATCAAATAATATAACTATGAAAATCATATGCTATGAATATTTTTGAAATCATTTCATCCAATCATCAAATATGACTATCATGTGCAAGATGAGTGAAATGAAGTTCAAACATGAAGCCTACCTCAACCATTAACCAACCAAGATTATGAACACATAAACATGGTGGTCATGAGATATACCAATAAGTGCAAGAGAGGTGGCAATCATGAAGATTATGATGCTAATAGAATGTGACAATTGCAAAATCAAGCATCATAAAAGGATATTCATCACTTTAAATGATATAACTAATAAGCATAGTGATGAACATGAGAAATTGCATAAAAAGATATAACTTAGTTGAATATGCAATTTTCAAAGTGTCAAGATCATATGAATTCAACATCTAAGACATCCATCAAACAATAGATATAACTAGAAATACAAGGAATGGATTTCAAAGAGGTTCATATGATCAAGCACTACTATGAAGTTGAAACATGTATAAGAATGACATAACAAGGAAAATACACATGAATCAACAACATAACCATCCATATCAAATAATAACTAGAAAGCATAAAGGATGGATTTTTGGGTTCTAGTATGGTAACTACAAAATGACTTAAAGAACACAACCATACATGGAACAAATAAACATTTGCATATAAAGTAATGTAACTAATGAAAGAACATAAATGCAAATGCAATCATGACCAACAAAAAGATTTACCTATAAAGGATAGGTTGGTCAATGAGGTCCAAGGCCTTAAGGTTTGTCTAAGTATCTAACTTTGGGAATCCACCTAAGGTCTTGAGATGGTTGGACTTTGAGGTCTATATTAAAAGTCTTACCAACTAATGGAGATTTGACTTGATAAATTTTCAATTTAGACTTATCACCATGATGTTTAGATTTAACTAAATTTGTCTTAGAATGGTGATTAGTCTTTTGAGGTTGGTGACTTTTCTTATTAGGGGATTGATTTCTTTTCTTCTTATTTTCCTCCATTTATTTGACTTTTGAATTTAAGATTTAACTTTGCAACTTTTCTTCAAAAGTTCCTTCATTTGTTGAGTTAATGGAGGAAGATTGAGAAGCTTTTTGTTAATAGATTCTTTTAGAGTTGGTTTAACTTGTTTAACCTTTTTTAGAATCTATTTTAGGAGACTCCTTTTTAATTGGTTTTACTTGTTTAGTCTTTTTGGAGTCTTCCTTGGATTTTAGTGTCTTAATCATCATAGTATTTGATTTTACCTTTTTAGGTTCAAATATGGATTTAGACACATTGATTCTTCTTAATTTGCACTCAAACCTAAAATGTCCTTCAATGCCACAATAATTACATTTAGTCAATGGCAAGGAAGTGTGAGTGCTAGAGAAAGAGGACTCACCTTTCACAAATGTGTTGGTGAATTTAGGGTCATGAGAAATATTCCTATCAAATCCAAGACCCGTCCTATCTCCTTTTGATTTACCCAATTTAAATAACTTTTCAAATTTTTCTTCACTATGGGTAAATTTGCACTCATACTTTTGTTTGTAGGTTTCAAGTTGAGTGACTTGTTCTTTAAGGGTTGAATTTTCATTTTTAACTTTCGTAAGTTCATTTTCAATTCCCTTAAATTTGTTTAGCTCTTCATGGGCAAGTTTTAATTCAAATTTAACTTCATTGATAACATTAGATCCAAGTTCTAGAGTTTTTATCTTAATTTGTTCATTAGATAAATTTTCCATAGAAATGGTTAACTTGGATTCTAGGTTGTTAATGTTTCATCTTGCCTTTTTAATTGATCTCTTAGTTTTGAATTTTCCTTATTAAGATTATCATAATCTATCTTTGATTCTCTTAGATCATCTTTAATATTAGATAGATTATGCAAAGAGATCATGAACTTAGATTCTGCACAATTTATTAATTCTTCTTTTTCTCTAAGTTCATCTTTTGAAGAGACTAATTCTTGGTTTAGTCTTTTAGATTCTTCTTTTAATCTTTTATTCTTCTTAGAAAGCTCTAAGGACCATGTGTACAATTCCTCATAAGCTTCATTTCATCATATTCTTCTTCTTTTAATTTAGATTTAGATTCATTAATTTTAATGTTAGAATCTCCAATAGTGGGAAGAAGGAGGGGTCTAGAAGAATCTACCAAAGAATCTACAAAGTCTAAACTAGTGGAATCCATTCTTATGATTTTCATGGAGGCACAACACTAGGGTTTTAACTCTAGGTTTTTACACCTAATCAAGAGTTCCAAACACTTGATCCTAATATAGAGCACTTGGCTCTGATACCAATTGAAAGTCCTGGGGATCCTAACCCTAGAGGGGGGGTGAATAGGGTGAGCTACAACTAGTGACCAATTATGACCAATTTTAAATTCTTTAACATTAACTAGTCACATGAGATGATTAAACAAACAATATGCGGAAGCTTAAATAAACAATCACCACATTGCAATCACCACAACACAAGATTTATAGTGGTTCGGCCTCAATGCCTACATCCACTACCGGCTTGTGTATCCAACACCCCACCGGATTTCCACTATTATGCTGTTTAAAAGGCTAAGCAATAACCTCTACAACTATGCTTTTCTAGGCTAAGCAATAACCTTACAATGTGCTTTTATAGGCTAAGCAATAACCTTCACACAATGCTTTTCTTAGGCAAAGCAATAACCTTAATACATAAAAGATTTCTCTCAAAGAAAGTGTCTTCACAAAACACTCTAAGAGATTACAATTAAGCTCAATAAAAATTGCCTCTAAATAGGCAGATATGAAATTGTAAAACAACTCACACAAACACACTAAGAATTACAAAGATGAATGCTTATGAGGTGTGTGTGTGTGAAAACTTCAATCAAGATTAAAATTAAAGCTTAATCAAAATATATGCTTAAAGCAATTCAAAAGTTTAATGCACATAAAAAGATTTGATTGAAGTTATATGCAAATCACTTGAACAACTACAAACTTGTTAATGATATGAAAATCAAAAGATCACAAGTTGAATGTAAATGTTTAAGCCTAATCAAGTGATGCATGTGCTATGCTATGTTGTTTTCAAAAACGAAGGTTTAACTTAAGATTCAAATGAATGAAAACAACAAAGATGATTCAAACAAGTTAATGAAACATGTTTATATAACAAATCAAAGGTTTTAACAAAACATGATTTATAAAGTTTTAACACAAAACTTGGTTTGAATCAAAGTGAGAAATCCATCACAATCTAAAACAAAGATTGAATGAAGGTAATGGATTTAACACATCATAGTTTATATGCTACAAATCATTTACCAATAATTTACTCAAAGCATAAAACATATGATTAATAAAAGTAAAGCTTACTTGATGATTTAACTTAATGATCCAAGCTTTAGCTTTACTAATGACCCCTTAATCTCTCTTAGTCCATCCCCTTTTCCTTGTCTCCAAACACCTCCAAGAAGGCTTAAGAGTTCTAAAATATTCAACAACTTTTCAATGGGAATGAACTCATATTTATAGTCAAAAAGTGACTATAGGCGTGTCTTCGGTCGACCCCATACCATCCCCGGTCGACCCAATACAAACGGTCACAAATATGACCGTTGGAGAGCCAACGACCCTCTGCCCGGTCGACCTGCAGTGTGCCAGGTCGACCTGGTCCATGGGCAGGTCGACCTGGTACACTGCAGGTCGACCCTGGGACCAGAATTCCCATTTTTCATATACTTTATAGTGATTCTTGAGGGGATTCTTTTGGGCCATTAAATCAAGCATGGAAACATGATTTTAAATCATTCTAAGAGGTTTAAAATCATGAAATATAAAAAGCCAAAAATGATTAGAAAGTTTTAAAACCATAGGCTTGCTTGATTTATAAAACTCTTTTTCAAATTAAATTGCATCCAAGATGAAAACCAAAACATGCATGAAACATAGGATTTACAAGATTTAAAACAATGCATGTGTAAATTAAGATTTCAAGAATTTCTAAATCAATGCATGTGTGAAAATTCATGAGATGAATAAAATGCTAATGCATCCATCAAATTGCAATAAACAAAATCCTAACAGTAATCACAAGAACAATGATCATAAATGGGAAGTTCTATGGTTTCGTCTTTTCAAATTGCTCGAGGGAGATGACCCAAGCAATATGAGGAAGGCAAAATGCCATAGAGGGTACAATTGTTCTGATCGCAGGTATGGTAAGCCCAGAATGAGCGTCCCATTGACTGCTAGAAGCAATTGTGAACTTAAATTCGACTTATCGAGAAGCAGACTTGCTCGAGGTAAGAAGAATATAAAGTTGGAGTTACAGACGTGCCAGTCGCAATACAGTAGACCCTGAAATGGCGTACTAGTACCGCTAGACATAAATGTTTTGAGACCGCATCCATGAGATGAGATTCTCTGTTTTAAAAGGTCAAGATTGGATTCATCAAAGAGAGCAGATGGTATTCCGATCTGAGCACGGGCTCAGCGATTTCCGCGAGCGCCAGTGCTCAGAAAGAAATGAACCATAATTTCTCGGATCTGAATCCAAAAATGACGAGTTTTTTTTTTGAAAGGCCAATATCGGGTTCATCAAAGAGAGCAAAAGGCACTCCAATCTAAACACGGGCTCAGCGATTTCCGCGAGCGCCAGTGCTCAGAAAGGAGAAGACCAAGATTTCTCCAATCTAAACCCAAAATGACGGAAGTTTTTATTTTGAAGATTTTTTTTAAGATCTTTTTTAAAAAAAATCTCCTTTTTTTTTTATTTTTTTTAAAGATTTTTTTTTGAATTTTTTTTTATTTTTTATTTTAAAATTTTTATTTTTAAAAAAATTTATTTTAAAAAAAAAATTTATTTAAAAGACGAGAGAGTACACATAGGCCTCCTAACCCGGTCTTTTGAAATCTTGATTGATAGAATTGCCCCCAGGTAAGGGTAGGATTACTTAATGAACCCGTTTGAAGGACCCTTGCCTAGAACCGTCAAGCTGTCTCCACACTCTGGACAAGGCTTTTCTTGAATCAACCATGATCAAAGAACATAGTTGGTTTAACCTTAGTTGTCTATGTCTTTTTTTTTTGTTTTTTATATATATATTTTTTTATCTTTAATGAACTCATCGAAGAGAAACGATGGCCCAAAACCTTAGTCGAACAGGCTCAACATTTCTGCAAGCGCGATGAACGATAGGAACGGATCAAGGTTTCTCAATTTTGAATCCAAAATGAGAAATCTGATTTTTTGTTTTTTTTATTTATATATATATATATTTAGATCTTTAATGAATTCATCGAAGAGAAACGATGGCCCAAAACCTTAGTCGAACAGGCTCAACATTTCTGCAAGCGCGATGAACGATAGGAACGGATCAAGGTTTCTCAATTTTGAATCCAAAATGAGAAATCTGATTTTTTTTTTTTTTTAGATCTTTAATGAATTCATCGAAGAGAAACGATGGCCCAAAACCTTAGTCGGACAGGCTCAACATTTCTGCAAGCGCGATGAACGATAGGAATGGATCAAGGTTTCTCAATTTTGAATCCAAAATGAGAAATCTGATTTTTTTTATTTTTTTTTAAATCTTTAATGAATTCAACGAAGAGAAACGATGGCCCAAAACCTTAGTCGAACAGGCTCAACATTTCTGCAAGCGCGATGAACGATAGGAACGGATTAAGGTTTCTCAATTTTGAATCCAAAATGAAAAATCTGTTTTTTTTTTAAACGAGAAAAAGTGGAAATAAATTCAAATAATTAGAAATTTCCAAAAAATCTCATCTCATTTTTTTTAGATGCGGAATCCAACATGGCCACCAATCAAAAAGTAGCCAAAGAATCAAGAAAAGAAGTATAAGCATAGAGCAATAGATATGATATGCAAATATTTCATTTCTAGCATCGTGTTCTCAAATGAACGGGTCCCACCGGGTGTGCCAACTTGATGGACCGCGCTCCTGCGCCTGGTCCTACCGAGGTCGGCGGACGTGGGAGTCCGTTGGGTCCGACCCTTTCGTAATCGGGGGGCAGGGGCATGCATCAACATTTCTTTTGTGTGGGTGTGCCAGATTTTCTATTTTTACTTGGAATTGCAAGTGTTGATTCGGAGATCAACTTTCGCAAATAAAAAGGAAATCAACTTTTTTCAAGTTTTCCATTGCACATATATTGAAGAAAAGAGACATTTTCTTGATTTGCCGTGAAAGGCGATTTTTTTTGGCATTTATAGCCGATTTTGGCGTTTATAGCCGATTTACAATCCTTATCAATAATGAAAGACAAGAGTTGTGATTTTTGTCTCTTTTAAAAAAATACAAACTACAATGCAAAGCAAGAAAAGGAAGATCTAACTTCTCAGGAGATAGTGGGGGACCCGTTCCGATTGACGGTCGCAAGCCATATGTGGACTTCGCCATCATCCATGCAGATGAGAACAGAGGATGCTATTGATTCGCTTGGCTTGGCTATAACCTCAGGTTTTTAGAGAACAAAGACCAAAAGGAGGTCCTATGTCCAATAAAAAAAGCCGAGTAGACAGGCTGAAAATCCACGGCTAAGCCATTTGGAGGCAGAAGGAGAAGGCAAGGACCTCGGGGGGGTACCCCCCAAGGGACTTTTGTCACCTTGTAGCGGTGGTCGGTGTAGAACTTCCGCAGAGTTTTCTCTCTTTTCCTTCTCTGAATTTCTGTGCTTTTTTCTGATCTGGGATCTGTCTCCTTTTTCCGATCTGGATTTCTTTGGAATGCTCTCCTATTTATAGGCTTCTAGGTAGCCATTTAGGAGGGTTTATGAGCCTTAATTGTCATAAAGCTACATAAAGGGAGGAGTTACAAGATTGAATTCTTTATTTTGTAACTCCTTTTTCTTGGCTTCTGATTGGCCGGAGGAGATTGAGGGAATTTAATCGCCTTTAATCGCCATGATAGGAGGAGTTTCATGTTTTAAATGTCATGAATCTCTTGACTTGTAACTCCCGGATGCTTGCTTCTGATTGGGCCGTCCAAAGAAATTGATTAATGACTGTAATAAAGCTAGTCAATTAATCGCATTAAGTGGTCGCCGAGCAGTTGAAGAGTAGCGGGCCGTGCCGCGTCTTTTGGGATTCTTCTGGCGATGATCATCGATGGATCTTCCTGTAGATCGACATCGGATGACCATGTAACTTCAGGTGTTGGTTGTCAACAGCGGGTCGGTACTATCGGTCCTGTCGATTTCTCGATCGGTCGGGTAGAAAGCACACTTTTTTTTTGTTGACCGGGTGGCAATCAATGTTGTTTTCGATACTCTTGATGATTAACCCATGTTTTTGACGGATGTCAATGGATTTGGTGTCTCAAAAGTATGAATTTTGGAAAAACCAGAGGCCGGACGCTTTGAATCGCGAAAAAACGGCGAAAAACGGGGTTTTCGGGGCCCACCGGGCGATCCCGGGCCCCAGGGTTGCAGGGGCCTGCGACCCTGGGGGGGTTTTCCCCCTTTTGTCCCGTTTTGTGTCCGTTTTTGCTGTTTTTCAATTCTTTTTTCTTCTGTATTTTTCCTTGATATTTTTTTATCATTTATTGGCCTGATTTCCCTGTAGAAAACCTGATGAGAATCCTTGCATTTTGTTTTGCAAAGTTTCTAATTTTCTGAGAAAGCCGAAGACTTTGTAGCGCAGAGCTGCCGATTTTCTGTCAGAAGCTGAAACTGGGACAAACAATGTCGGAATGACCTGAAATTTGGGGTGAAGCTTGCTGAGCAATAAATAAGACCAACCATAGGATTTTTTTTGAGTTTTGAAGCCGTTTGGGGTCCTATCACTAGTAGACTTGCTTTTGTCGCGATGAAGATGTCGCAGTTTGATGTGCGGTCAACCGATGTCCGATTGACTTGAAATTTGACAGGGAACCTATTGGAGTCATTTTAAGATGATCCATAGGCTCTGTCTTGGAAACTATGGTCCCGGGGAGCTTCACCCCTGAGAGGCCTGATTTGGCTTCCGTGCGTCAAAGTATGGTCAAATGTTGTCGAAATGACCTGAAATTTGACGTGTAGCCCTTTGTAAACATTTTGAAGCCGTCCATGTGCTCTATCTAATGAGTGATGGCCTCGGTGGTTCTCGCTGCCGAGAGGCTTGATTTAGCTGTTCGAGGGTTGATGTAGGGTCAAACGTTGTCGGTTTGACTCGGAACTTGACGTGAAGCCTTTTGGATGTATTTTGAGACCATCCATCGGCTCCGATCGAAGATTTGGTGTCTCCGATGCTTTCGCCGCCGGGAGCTCCTTTTCAGTTGCCGGAGAGGCGGAGTTAGGCCAAATGATATTGAAATGGCCCGAAACTTCTTGTGTACTCCTCTTTTGGCTGTCTTGAAGGATCTTGCAGTTTTTGTTTGATTCTGACAAGATTTAATTTTTTGGAAGTAGCATTGCCTATTTATGGCAGGTTGCGACTTCATGTAGCTCTTTGGATCTTGAAGAGGCAAAGTGACATTTTTGGTGTTGATGGACCGCGCTCCTGCTTGAGTTCCTACCGAGGTCGGCGGACGTGGGAGTCCGTTGGGTCCGACCCTTTCGTAACCGGGGGGCAGGGGCGTGCATCAACATTTCTTTTTTGTGGGTGTGCCAGATTTTCTATTTTACTTCGAATTGCAAGTGGTGATCCGGAAATCAACCTTCGCAAGTAAAAAGGAAATCAACTTCTTTCAAGTTTTCCATTGCACATATATTTAAGAAAAGAGACATTTTTCTTGATTTGCCGTGAAAGGCGATTTTTTTTTTTGGCATTTATAGCCGATTTTGGCGTTTATAGCCGATTTTTGGCGTTTATAGCCGATTTTGGCATTTATAGCCGATTTTATAATCCTTATCAATAATGAAAGACAAGAATTGTGATTTTTGTCTCTTTTGTAAAAATACAAACTACAATGAAAAGCAAGAAAAGGAGGATCTAACTTCTCAGGAGATTGTGGGGGACTCGTTTAGATTGACGGTCGCAAGCCATATGTGGGCTTCGCCATCATCCATGCAGATGAGAACAGAGGATGCTATTTGATTCGCTTGGCTTGGCTATAACCTCGGGTTTTTAGAGGACAAAGACCAAAAGGAGGTCCTATGTCCAATAAAAAGCCGAGTAGACGGGCTGAAAAGCCATATCTAAGCCATTGGAGGCAGGAGGAGAAGGCAAGGACCTTGGGGGGGGTACCCCCCAAGGGACTTTTGTCACCTTGTTGCGGTGGCCGGTGTAGAACTTCCGCAGAGTTTTCTCTCTTTTTTTCTTTCTCTGGATTTCTGACTGCTGTCTGCTGATGTTCGTTGTGTGATTTTCTGATCTGGATTCCTTTGGAGTGCTCTCCTATTTATAGGCTCTTGGTAGCCATTTAGGAGAGCTTATGGGCTTTTAATGTCATTAAGCCACATAATGGGAGGAGTTACAAAATTGAATTGTTTATTTTGTAACTCATTTTTCTTGGCTTCTGATTGGCCGGAGGAGATTGAGGGCATTTAATCGCCTTTAATCGCCATGATGGGAGGAGTTTCATGGGTTAAATGCCATGAATCTCTTGACTTGTAACTCCCAAATGCTTGCTTCTGATTGGGCCGTCCAAAGAAATGGATTAATGACTGTAATAAAGCTAGTCAATTAATCGCATTAAGTGGTCGCCGAGCAGCTGAAGAGTCGCGGGCCGTGCCACGTCTTTTGGAATTCTTCTGTCGATGATCATCGATGGATCTTCATGTAGATCGACATCAGATGACCATGTAATTTCAGGTGTTTGTTGCCAATAGCAGGTCGGTGCCATCTGTCCTGTCGATTTCTCGATCGGTCGGGTGGAAAGCACACTTTTTTTGGTTGACCGGGTGGCGATCAATACTGTCTTTGATACTCTTGATGATTTACCCGTGTTTTGGACGGATGTCAGAGGACTTGGTGTCTCAAAACCATGAATTTTGGAAAGTACCAGAGGCTGGGCATCTCGAATCGCGAAAAAACGGCGAAAACCGGGGTTTCCGGGGCTTTCCCGGCGACCCCGGGGTCCATGGTCGCCGGCGACCCTGGCCCAGGGTCGCAGGGGCCTGCGACCTTGGGCCAGGGTCGCAGGGGCCTGCGACCCTGGCCCAGGGTCGCAGGGGTCTGCGACCCTGGGGGGTTTTTCCCCCTTTTTGGTCCCGTTTTGCGTCCGTTTTTGCTCTTTTTTGATTCTTTTTTCTTCTGTACTTTTCTTTGACATTTTGATCATTTATTGGCCTGATTTCTTTGTAGGAAACCTGATGAGAATCCTTGCATTTTATTTTGCAAAGTTTCCAATTTCCTGAGAAAGCCGAAGACTTTGTCGCGCAGAGTTGCCGATTTCCCGTCAGAAGCTGAAACTGGGTCAAACGATGTCGGAATGACCTGAAATTTGGTGTGAAGCCTGCTGAGCAATAAATAAGACCAACCATAGGCTTTTGTTTGAGTTTTGAAGCCGTTTGGGGTCCTATCACCTGTAGACTTGCTTTTTGTCGCGATGAAGATGTCGCGGTTTGATGTGCGGTCAACCGATGTCCGATTGACTTGAAATTTGACAGGGAACCTATTGGAGTCATTTTAAGATGATCCATAGGTTCTGTCTTGGAAATCATGGTCCCGGAGAGCTTTACCGCCGAGAGGCTTGATTTGGCTGTCGGAGAAGCGAAGTTAGGCCAAATGATCTTGAAATGGCTTGAAACTTCTTGTGTACTCCTCTTTTGGCTGTCTGGAAGAATCTTGCAGTTTTTGTTTGATTCTGATAAGATTTTATTTTTGGAAGCAGCATTGCCTATTTATGGCAGGTTGCGACTTCATGTAGCTCTTTGGATCTTGGAAAGGCAAAGTGACATTTTTGGTGTCAACAAATGCCCCCTCGAGGTACAGCGGCGAGTTGCTTAACTTTTGTAGTCGATGTGCCTCGAAGAGATTTTTTTGAAGGAGAGCCTGTGACTTGACCAAGAGTCTTTGAGCAATCTTTCTTTTTGGTATTTGTAGCCTTTTGAGCTTCCAGGGGAATTTTATGGTGGTGAAAGGGATCACGTACCATCTCGAGGCAAAGTTTTGAAGATGACATCAGGGATGTGGATTTGGGTTTTGACCTTGTGACCTAACAGGCTATATATGGCAGGTTAGGGGGTCAGGTTTGGTTTTGATCGTGTGACCCAACAAGCTGTATGTGGAATGTTGGGGGATCAATTTTGGTTTTGATCTTGTGACCTAACAGGCTGTATGTGGCAAGTTAGGGGATCAGGTTTTGGTTTTTGGTTTTGGTCTTGTGACCTAACAGGCTGTATGTGGCAAGTTAGGGGACCAGGATTTGGTTTGATTTTTGTGGAATGTCAATTTCAAGATTTTGGCTCAATTTGGTAGATGAGGCTGGATGGTTTGATTTTTGGAAGCTCATGGGGCTTGGAATTTTCTTTTGTATGGTCCAATCAACTCAAAAGAGGCATGGAACCATTTTTGTATGCTCTTGGTAAGAGGGATTTCTCTTTGACTAAAAGCCCAAAAAATTTTCTTTTTTTTTTTTTTTTTTTTGTGCCTAGGTGGTCAAACCTGGCTCATATGGGCTAACCCATGGGACCTTAAGCTTTTGAAATGGCTTAGATCTCATATGGTGTCATTTTTGTAAAGAATATCCAAAATATCTCATTTGGATAGAGAATATCTAAGAATATCTTTACTTGGAGAGAATCTCTCATGATCCCTTTATTTTGGGATAGAATATCTCAAGATATCTTTCTTTTGGGAAAGAATCCGTCATAGATTGATTTTTGGAGAAAATCTCTCAAGATCCCTTTATTTTGGGATAGGATATCTCAAGATATCTTTCTTTTGGGAAAGAATCCGTCATAGATTAATTTTTTGGGAGAAAATCTCTCAAGATCCCTTTATTTTGGAAAGAATCTTTCTAATTTCTTTCTTTTGGTAAGGTTACTAATTAGTAACACTTACCTCTTTCTTCTTTCCTTCTTTGGTTTGCTCTCCTCTATAAAAGCAAAGAGAAGTTGGATCTCTTGCTCTTACTACTTTCTTTTGCAATAATCTCAAGAGGGCTTCAAGACCAAGAGCTTTTCTTCTTCAAGATCTTCAAGAGTTTTCTTCTTCTTCTCCATCAATGGCTTCAAGTAAGTTCTTCTTTTTCAAGAAAACTCCATTGTAGGAAAAAAAAGTTCTTTCTTCTTTTTTTTTTTTTTTTTTTTTTTTTTTTTTTTGTTCTTTCTTTTTCTTTTCCACGTGTTTTCCCCCTTTTTTTTTTTTTACACGTGTTTTTTTTTTTTTTTTTTGCTTCTTTTCTCTTCTTTTTTTTTTCATGTTTTTTTTTTTTTTTTTTTTTTTTTTGTGTGGGCCGTACGGACAGATCCGTACGGATCTGGCCGTACGGCCACGTGGCCTGTGGGCCACGGCCTGTGGCCAGCCCGTTTTTTTTTTTTTCTTTTTTTTTTTTTTTTCTTTCTCTCCCCCCTTTTTTTTTTGAGAGAGTTTCGTTTCTTTTTTGTTTTCTTTCTCCTCTCTTTTTTTTTTAGAGAAAGTTTCTTTTTTTTTTTGCTCATCATGATAATGCATTTTTTTCGCAAATCTAGATGTTCATGCATGCCTTTAATTTGTAAATTAAACTTGTAGCATGATGTGATTGCATACCTGAAAGTGTTTGCAAATTTGGGAACTTGGAGCTCGCAGTGATGTTGAGCCCTTCCTGATTTTGCGGAGACTTTTAGGTTTCGAAAGTTTGGAGTTTCGGAGCTCGCAGCGATGTTGAGCCCATCTTCAAGCTTTCTATTTCTTTCGGGATAGTTCCTTTTCTTCGGAATTGCCCCGTCATCATGTCAAAATTTCGCCAGATTTTTTTTTGCGAGATTCTGTCATTTTGATGTTTTTTCTTTTCCATCCTTTTCAGGTGGTTCCTCCAGAGCGAACAAGGGTAAAGAGCCTGCTACAAGCGTACCTCGTCGGTCTTCTAGATCCTCTAATCCGGCCGTTCAACAGGCTTTCGAGAAGGTCCAGTATGTTGAAAGAAACCTGGAAGAGTGCGACTCCCTCAACCGAGATGAGATGAGGCAGCGACTGATCACTCTCAAGGGAGAGGAATTCTATAAGATTATGGTAAGCAGTCGTCCATGGCTGATGGAAGATCAGAGCGTTTTGCCCAAGCCTACCTTCTTCTTTGGTGATGCAGTCCCTGACGACATTACATACCAGAGGAGATCTTTTCAGTTTTCCTTCACAGCAGATGGTGAGAAGAAGACTGTTGCTACCCGGTCGATGTTTGATCGCACCGTCTCGATTCTGAGCCTTGCCCCCACGTGCCCCAAGAGGGAAGATCCTCCAAGTTGGGTGAGAAGGACAAATGTAATCAAGACCGGGGTTTTTGTCGGCGGTTCTCCTGGATATACGGAGAGGTCGCCTGTTGACATGGACCTGTTGATGCCATCCAGCGGCTACCAGGGCTCTGATTATCCGTCGGTCGATTTGAGACCGGTGGGCCTTGGTATTTTCAGCGGTGACGGCAGCAATTGGATCAAGCCTTTTCGACTTCGAGGTCGTTTCAATGCTGACTCCGAGTGGAAGTCGTGGACTGATCGCGTCCTGCTGATTGGTGGCGCCGTTTTGAAGGAAGCCGGGATTTTTGATGCGGTCCGCGCTTTTGGGGAGACCGTGATCTTTTCCGACGAGGCCTTCATGGCTATGCTGGAGTCGTTCCTCCCTCAAACCAATACCTTCGTTGTGACGAATGGTGAGATTGGTTTTTCTTTGAAGGAGCTGAGCGCTATTACCGGATTGCCCATCCTCGGCAAACTCTATGAGGAGTTTATGCCGATTGACAGCGTCCTCGAGGGGCAGTCTGAGGAGTTCAGGCTTCTATACTTTCAGCTTGTCGCCTTCTATGATTTTTTGAAGGAGAAGGGGGGTTCGAAAGTTAGATCCAGCAGTTGGAAGAGTTTTTGCTCTTCATTCCCCAACTTCTTTGATAGTAGGGAGCCTTCTGATAGCATGACCCAGGAAGCTGGAGCTCAGGATCCAAGTTCAAAGAAGATCTTGGCCATGCAAGAAGAGTTAAGAGATTTCTGTGCAAGTACAAATGCCATATGTCCTGACATTGCATTGAGGAGAGATCTCGCTGTGTACCTCACTTATTGGCTTGGTGAGGCTATTTTTGCTGGAGGAGATGGAACGCACATCAGGCCGCATTGTATTTTCCCGGCTTGTCAGATGGCGTTTGGAGAGCAGCTTGCTTTGGTGCCTGCTCTTTACTCCTACCTGTGTACCGAACTGCAGGCTGCTGCTTTTCTAGTTCGGCTTGGGCTTCCCATGAATAGGGTATTTTCAGCCCATATCTTTTATTCGTGGTATGTATACCACTGTCCTGGCTTCCATCGGCTGGGTGCTGCACAGGATGATGATCCTCTGATGATTCGACTGGCTAAGGGCAAAGCCGTGTCCGAATCACTTTTGTTTGCCCGCATGAGGATCCGACGGTTCAGGGACGTCGAGATGGGGCAATCTTCAGTAAAGCTTTCTCCGGAGTTGCGGAAGAAGGCTTTTGATTTTGGTGCCTCCCGAGACTCTACCAGGGCGGGGTCGGGAAGGCATTATTCCTTGACAAATGCAGAGAGAGAGTGGCTTTTCAGCATACGTGTCGGCACGATGGTGTACCGTAGACATCTTTTCGTCGACATCCAGCCGTATGTACCCTCTCGCTTTGCTTTGCAGCTGGGCTTTTCTCAAGGCGTTGTTGGAGCGCCTTCAAGCATGGTGAAGCGCTTTGGAGGCTTACAGGACGGGAGAAATGCATGGGCTTTCTATAGTGCTGAAGATACTACAGCCATGATTTCTTATCCTGTGTTGCTGACTTCCCGGACTGCCGGCTTTGCGAAGTGGTTCGCGGAGAGCTTCTCGGCATATCGGGGACTTTCCAGGAAGGAGCTTGATGTGAAGCTGGTATCTGGAAAGGGCCTTGGAAAGTCGGATGGCATCCGGCGAGAGGAAGTTTGGTCCTTCCTTTCTGGAGAGAAGCACAAGATAGGCTTTCTCGGTGACCAGGGCGTCATCGGTTCTGAAGCTGTTCGAGAAATACCTGACGAGGCTTTGGAGCAGCTAGAACAGGAGGAAGCCGAACTTGGCGCTTGGATGCAGGCGGCACAGAGGCAAGCTTCCGTGGAGTCTACTGGCAAGAGCAGACCATCCAGTGATGAGTCAAGTGGGAAACCTGACTCTGACAGCGGGGTAGGTTCTTCTAAGAAGCGAGCCCGCAGAAGTAAGAGGAGGAGGAGTCATCATCGCAGCCAGGGGCAGCATGAGGATTCTCCTAACTTGGAAGTTCCTCTTACTATTAATGAGGATGTGCCAGTGGATGCTGACGAGCCTCCAGAGAAGAGAAGCCGAGAAGAAGAGACCGTCGGTGAAGGTATGATTCTTCCTTTTTCTCTTTCCATTTCTTTTCATGGGTTTTTTCCATGTTATGATTTGCTTCTTGTTTCTGCTTTTCTTTTTCTTTTTTTTTTTAGCAGAGGAAGACTTGGTGATGCCTGAGGTCCCAACCGATGAGGTGGTGATGGATCCTATTGAGGCACCTGAAGAAGAACCGAGGGACTCTGGAGTAAATCCAGAATCTCCAATTGGTACAACTTCTTTTGTTCTCTCTCTTTTTTTTTTGTTTGTGACTTGGCTTGCTAATCACATTTTTTGTTGCCAGCTGACTTGCCACAGGGTTCTGATGACTTTGAACCATCGATGGACGCAAATGTTGATGATGCTTTCGATGAGTTCATGGAGGAAGAAAGTGTTCCGCCAGTCGTCGAAGAAGGTATTTTGTAGTTATAACTCTGATAATGATTTTCAAACAGGGTCATATTCATACCTTTTTGTGTTTCCTTTGCAGGTTTTGAAGTGGCAGAGGAGGATCCGTTGCTTCCAGAGCAAGAGATGCCAGAGGTTGATCCAGAGGTAGAGATTCCTGGGACCAGCTCTGACAATATTGAGGAGATTCCTCGCGCTGAGATTCCTTCCCGAGCAGGAGCAGCTTCAGCTGGAAAGAGTTCTTTTGTTACTCTTTCAACAGATGATGACATGAGTAGCCGACCAACGGAGTTGGGCGAATCCTCAGCTGGGCCATCTCTTCTTTTGCGAAGAAGGTGGTGGTGCGAGTTGTGCGCTCTTGGATTGAGACTCTCCTTTCTGGGCACTTCGAAGTCGGATTTGGCATGATCCAGCATGTGCAGGAGATTCTCAGTGATGCTGAAGAGGCTGGTCTGGATGTCACAGGTGCCAGGGCGATCGTTGATAGGATCATTGCACTGGGTGACAAGTGGTTTGAGACCGTGAGTTTGGCTGATGACCAGTTCTTCAAGGAGATGTTCCTGGACCCTGCTGATAAGGCTAAGTCTGACCTAGATGAGGCTACAGAAAGCAAGAAGGTGGCAGTCCGAAAGAGGAATAGAGAAGAGCTAACCATCATCGGGCTGACACATGACCTTAACATCCTTGATAGGGAGGTCGATGAGGCCAGGAAACGTCTTGAGCTTCTGCAGGCACAAGTCGCTGCCAAATGGGCTGAAATTACAGAGGCTCGTGAAAGGGAGACTGTCCTGATTCACCATGTTGCAGATGCCGAACAGGTTCTCAAAAGGAAGTTTGATGAGGATAAACGATGGCAAGCTGCTCGAGGTAAGCTTCCTGGTGTGAGAGAAGGGGTACAGCCCACTCCAGCATCTCATGGCAAGTTCCTGAAGAAGCGTGCCTTGGAATCCTTGACGGCTGAGGCTAAAAGTCTGCTTGGAGAGCTGAACTCTTGGCTGGAGACCATTTTTGATTGAGCTCCTGTATACAGAAACCATCCTTCTTTCTTTTCTTTTTTTTTTTGGTACCACTTGTATTTTTTTTTTTTGGTACTTATTTTTATAGTGCTTGTGAACACTCTTTTTTTTTTGGTACCACATGTATTTTTTTTGGTACTCTTTTTTTGTTATATATTTTTTTTGTAGTGCTTGTGAACACTTTCTTTTTTTTTGTTATCCCTACACTCACTTTAATCTTTTTGTGATAAAAGTAATTGCTAAATGGGATGCTTTTTTTTTTTTTTTTTTTTTTGTTATCCCTACGCTCACTTGAATCTTTTTGTGATAAAAGTAATTGCTAAATGGGATTGATTTTTTTTTGTTATCCCTACGCTCACTTGAATCTTTTTGTGATAAAAGTAATTGCTAAATGGGATTTGATCAAAGGTTGTCATTTTGTGAAAATCTTTGTCAAATGATTGTTTTGGCATGAAAGCCAGGTTTTTTGTTTGTGGCATGGAAGCCAATTTTGGCATGAGAGCCAGCTTTTCTTGTGGCATTGATAGCCGAATTTTTTTGTTTGTGGCATCTATAGCCAATTTTGGTGGCATTGATAGCCGGTTTGTTTTGTGGCATCTATAGCCTGTTTTTGGTGGCATTGATAGCCTGTTTTTGTTTTGGTGGCATTGATAGCCGGGTTTTTTGAAATCCAAGTTTTTGTTTGTGTGGCATTGATAGCCGGTTTTGTTTTTGGTGGCATTGATAGCCGGTTTGTGGCATTTATAGCCTGTTTGTGGCATTTATAGCCTGTTTTGGTGGCATTTATAGCCGTTTTGTGGCATTTATAGCCGGTTTGGTTTTCAAAAATGCAAGTATCGACTAAAAGTCGCATCCCTGCTGAATGTTCTTGCAAGTATCGATGGAATGTCGCATCCTTGCTCATTCGGTTGCGAGTATCGATGGAATGTCGCATCCTCGCGGATTTGGGTGCAAGTATCGATGGAATGTCGCATCCTTGCTTTTCAAAAATTTTGGTTTTGCGGGTACTGACTTGATGTCGTTTCCCCACGATTTTTGAAATTTGTGGTTTTCTCGAACCTTTGGGTCATGGATATCAACTGAAATGTTGCGTCTCCACAGTTTTTTAGGTTTTTTCGAACCTCTGAAATTTGGGTTGTGGATATCAACTGAAATGTTGCATCTCCACAGTTTTGGATTTTGCAAGTATCGACGAAATGTCGTTTCCCTGCGATTTTGGAAGTGTCGAACGTGGTTCGCTTGCTTCCGATTTGTGCGAGTATCGACTAAGCGTCGCTTCCTCGCGGTTTTTGAAAAACCATTTTTTTTTTTTTTTTTTTAAAAGACACGAGGGTCATAAATTTTGACCTAAAACCATTTTGGCGGTAAAAGGCAGGGTGGACTAGGGTGGAAATCCCTGAATCCAGATTTTGTTTCAAACCATGAATTTTGGGTTCAAGGGTTGAAAATTTTGGTCAAGTTAGGGAAAGGTTCCTAAACTTGGATTTTTGTTGAACAATGAAACGATGAAAGTAAGCATTGTTTTAGATTTCTAGAAATTTCAACATTTGATATGAAAATTCTAAAAAGGGTGGGTTTAGCGAGCGTGTACCTGGAAACCGGTTTTGGCCGTACAGGCATTGCTCTTACCCAGTTGGGTAAGTCTTCAAGGGTAGTACCGCTTTAAGAACTTGCCATTGATGGGCAGCATACATCTGTCACCTTCCATGTTTAGGAGTGCGTATGCGCCATTGGAGAAAACTTTGTCGATGACGTAGGGTCCCTCCCATTTTGGCTCGAATTTGCCTTTGGACTTGTGAGCGAAGACCATTGGTCTTTTTACCGCAAGAACCAAGTCATTCTTTTTGTAGGCGCGTTGCCTGACCTTTTTATCGAAAGATCCTGCCATGCGTGCTTGGTAAAGTTCAATGCTTTGTTGAGCTTCGAGCCGTCTCTCATCGAGATTGTCCAGCTCATGGAGCCGCAATTTGACATTGCTTTCTTGAGTCATGTCATTTTGCAAGGATACCCTCAAGGAAGGAATTTGTACTTCCAAGGGCACGACAGCTTCGCATCCATAGACCAAGGAGAATGGTGTGCTATGTGTTGGTCCTCGAACGGTGGTTCGATAGGCCCATAAAGCTTCAGACATTTTGTCGCTCCAGTCTCTTTTGTGATTAGAGACCATTTTTTTGAGGATTTTGCAGAGTGTCTTGTTGAAAGCTTCTGCTAACCCGTTTGCTGCCGGATTGTATGGAGTCGAAGGACAGCTTTGGATTTTGTATTTGTCGCAGAACCTGTAGAATCGATGATCCCGGAACTGTGGTCCGTTATCATGGACGAATCTTTTGGGTATGCCGAAACGACAAATGATGTTGGTGCGCAGGAACTGAAGGACTGATGAGGTCTTCATTTCGTTAAACGCAAATGCTTCTGACCACTTGGAGAAATAATCCGTAGCGGCGAAGATGAAGCGATGACCTTTGCTTGAAGGGGGAGAAATAGGACCTATGATGTCCATACCCCAGGCTTCGAAAGGCCATGAGATCGCTGTAGGATGCAGCCATTCTGGAGGCATGTGAATGTAATCTCCATGAACTTGGCATTGTTGGCAGCGCTTAGCAAATTGCATTGCATCAGCTACCATGGTAGGCCAGTAATATCCTAACCTTTTTATCTGATCATAGAGCTTAGGTCCAGCCTGATGAGCTCCACAAAGACCAGCATGAACTTCTTTGAGTGTTTCTTCAGCCTCTTGTTGTGACAAGCAGCGTAGAAGTACTCCGTTGAAGGATTTCCTGTAAAGGATTTTTGAAGGAATATCCAAATGGAAGCTTGGGGTTCGCCTTTGGATGCTTACCCGTTCTTTTGGATCTTCAGGTAGGATTCCGAACATAATGTAATCAATGAACGGATCCCTCCAGTCGCCAATTGAAGTTTGAAGGATTGAAATCCGACTTCCGACCACTTGGTGGCATTCAGCAACTGCTTGGTGTGTGTTAAGAGGAGGAAGGATTCTTCTTTCGCACACTGTGACTTGCATGTTTTCCCCTTCTTGGATTGCCATGGATGCGGCAAGTCCGGATGTGACAGATGTCAAACTTTTGCAGAAGTGATTGTGCCTTGTTGTAGTAGGGCAACAAATCTGGCTTCCTGACTTCAAATTTCTGATTCATCTGGTTGACGATCAGTTGAGAGTCTCCAAAGACTTCCAGCATGGTGATACCGGATTCGATGGCGAGTTCCAATCCTAAGATCAGAGCTTGATATTCAGCTGCATTGTTTGTGCATGGTTCCAGTAGCGAGAAAGCGTGCGGAATCATGTATTTGTCGGGGCTAACAAAGAGGATGCCAACTCCCGAGATCAGCTGTCTTTTTTTCATTTGTCCTGGTTGCACCGTCAAAGTACATGTCCCAGGAGGCACTTTGTGAGAAAGTCTCCACATTGTAGACTGGTTCGTCTGGGAGATCATCTCTGAGTGGAGAATCTTTAGGCAATGGATGCTCTGCGAGGAAGTCCGCTAGAGCTTGCCCTTTGATTGCTTTTTGTGGTACATACCTAATATCAAATTGTGACAGAAGGATGGACCATTTTGCCAGTCGAGCATTGAGAGAACCTGCCTTTGTGACAAGGACCTTCAAGAGGTTGACCCTCGAGACCAGGTAGACTGTGTTGGAAAGTAAGTAGTGACGCAGCTTTTGTACGGCGAACATCACTGCAAGACATTCTTTTTCAACTGGAGAGTAGCGATGCTCTGCACCTACTAGCATGCGGCTGAGGTAATATAGAGCAGCTTCTTTTCTTTGATCATTTTCTTGCGCAAGCAGAGCTCCCAGAGAGTGATCAAGGGCTCTTGTGTACAAGATGAATGGTTTTCCAGTGGTAGGAGCAGCTAACACTGGAGGTTTTGTCAGGTATGACTTGATGTCTTGGAAAGCAGCTTCACAGTCAGCATCCCAGACAAAGTTTACACCTTTTTTCATCAACCGGGAGAATGGACGGCATTTCCCCGAAAGATTGGAGATGAACCGTCTGATGTAGGCCAATCTCCCTTGAAGCCCTTTGAGTTCTCTCAAGGTTCTTGGAGAGGGCATTTCTAGAATGGCTTTGACTTTTATGGGGTCAAGCTCTATTCCAGCTTTCCGAACTAAGAATCCGAGGAACTTACCCGACGAGACGCCGAAGAAGCATTTCAATGGATTCATTCGCAGTTTGTGTTTGCGAAGCCGGAGTGTAAGTGCTTTCATCAGACGATGCTTCGGAAGAGCTATAATCCCGAATTATCACATTACAGGAAGCTCTGACGGGAGACGTTGCCTGATCGGAGTCAGACTCATCCTCGGATGTGAGAGGATCGTCTATCCAGCAATTTTCTCCATTTTCAGGAGTTAAGGGAGGATGTACCTGGTGGTCTTCAGGGACTTCAGGCTCTGGATTGCGAGGAGGCTCGTTGACGCGTTCTTGCTCTTGTTCTAGAGCGAGTCGCTGCAAGATCCTTGCATATTCTTCAAGATCAGGCATAGGCGCCGGATCTTCTTCTTCATCATCTCTTTGTGGCTCAACATTGTTGATTTCCACTGGAGTGATGAGAGGTGCTGGGTCAGCAGCATTTTCTTGTACAGCCTCTTGGTCTTCTTCATCATCAGACCAGGATCCTTGTGGCTGTAGGGGGTTATACCAGATTACTGGCATAAGATTAGACTCAGGAACCCATTCTTCATCGGAGAGATATTCTCCTGTTTCAAGGGACTCCTCCCACTCATCGGTGTAGTTGGGTTCGAATCCATCATCGGTGTCGCTGGACTCGTATCCATCAATGGAGAATCCAACTACCGAATTGCAAGAGTATGATGTCTCCTGCATGGCTTCTCTGAATTGAGGTGGCATGAAATCACTGAGAGTGAATTTCCTTACCCCCTTTGAAGTCTCTGGAAGGGATGTTTTTGTTACCTCCAGTGAAGCGGTAGAGGAAGCCTCTGCCTTTTCTTTGACCTCTAGTTTTGGCTGGGTCTTCTCTTGCCGTTTGAGCTTGAGGAGATGTTTCCTAGCCTTGCCTTCGCTGTTGAGCTGTAGGCTTTATTTTCACGACCTCCCAATTTTCATCTTCCAGGAGATCGGGATGTACCCATATCGGTTGTCCGTCTGGTGTCGGGTAAGGAACCAGTTCCTCGGACGCTTCGATTGAGTTTATCACCTTGAAGGAAGTAGTGATCTTCTTCTTCGGTGATCTTGATGTTTGTCCACATGTCACCATGTTGACGGAGGCAGACCCATAGTTTTTGTCAAAGGTGATGACTCCGTTTTTTCCACATCTCATTTATTTTCTCTCTCACAACGAAGCATTGATTGAGAGGATGCGAGATCATCTGGTGGTATGGACAGTACCGAGGATCGTTGGTTTTGCCAACATCACCCGGTCTTTTTGGTTCAGGCAAGGTGAGCTTGCCGTTTGCCACAAGAGCCCCGAAGATTTCATCAACATCTTCATCAAACGGGTATTTCTTCTCTACTCGTTCTTTGAAGGCGTCAGAGAGTTCAGGTCTCTTACCAGCAGCTTTGTTTTCAGCTTTCTTTGGTGGCTGAGGAGCTGGCTTGGTCTGCACATTGAGGACCTCTTTCTTCTTTGGTTTAGAGGTTGCAATGGCGGTTGGCTCTTTTCTTGATGATTTCTGACTGTTGAGGTCTTTAATCACCGTTTCAGCTTCCATGGAAGCTTCTAGGAGTTCTCCCAGGTTTTTTGATTTGTTGCCGATGATCATGGAGCGGATTCTGGCTCTCATGTTGTTTCGGCAGATGTCGACTAGCGACGCTTGTGGCAATACATCAGAGCATTTGTATGCCATTGCTTTCCACTTGTGAATGAAGTCATATGTTGACTCATTCTCCCCCTGTTTTAGGCTGCACAGCTGAGCCATAGTAGCGGGATGATCCTCACCTTTGAAGTGAGTTAGGAAGCGTGTCTCTAGCATGGCCCAATTTTGGATTGAGTCCTCCGGCAGAGTGGAGTACCAATCGAAGGCCGTACCTTTTAGGGTACTTGCAAAGAGGCGGATCTTGAGTGCATCTTGATCCGCGATAGCTCCCGTCAAGATCTTGAAGTGGATGACGTGCTGTCTGGCTGATCCTTTCCCCGTATATGTTTGGAGAGTAGGATGCTTGAATTTGGTGGGGAACGGGACCGAGTCCATCCATAAGGGATATGGTGGCTTGATCCCATGCTCCTTGAGTATATCCTCTTCTTTTGCTTTGGCGAGGATACCGTCTACGTCCTTTTTGGTAAGGGCGCGTGACTCATTTTCTTCTCTATTTACCTCGTCGTCTTGATGATTCGGAGGAGGTTCATTGTTCGCCTGATTTTGGAAGGCGAGGAGAAGGTTTTCCATCAGAGTTTCAATCCTCTGCTGGCCCTGTTCCAACTGCTGGATGCGGGTGATCGCATCTTCTGGAGGTGGATTGCGGGGTGGTGGCTCAGAATTTGTAGCCAAGACATTCATCCTTCGTGATTCGAAGAAGAAACTGTCCTGGTGACTGAGCTGGGGCTCATTCTTTTCGAAGAAGCTTGAGGAAGGATCACTCTGCGTCCTTTGCTTGAAGGAGCAGGGGATTCTTCTGAATGTCTTCTTGTCCTGGAGACGCTGCGGGTCATCAGACGTCGGACATGGATTTTTGTTGCTGACTTTTGGCGTCTTCTGGTTTTTCCAACCATATGGACGGCAGCAACTTGGTTGGGTCTATCTTTTTCGACCCATTTAGGAGAGACTTGAAGTGTAGGAGGCTGGGTCCTTTGCTTCTCTAGTCTCTTTTGTCTATACGACGCGCGGCGGCGTATGCGACAAGCAATTTGAGCTTCGGTCAGCTCTGGCTGGGCTTTGACAATGAAGGATGTGCTCCCTCGGGCGTAGCAGCCGTGCCTGTCTTCTTTGCAGCTGGGCAAGGACAGGATGCGAACCCTGTCCTTCGCCTGTTGCAGCGAAGCTTTGAATTTTTGGAGTTCCGCCCCTATAGAGATAAAGGGTCGAACTCGGTTTGTAGGCCTTAGCATGTGCTTGCAGAGGCCTTGTGATGCATGATCTAATTTTGGGCTTGTAGGAACAAGCCGGCTCATGCTGGTTTGACTTGGGAGTCAGGTTGGAGATGGGTCTCTCCTCTTTCATGTAAGCAAGAGGATAGAACTGGTTCTCCTTAAGTGGGGCCAGGAATGCTGGCTTGATAGATGTTTGGGACCTTCTCTGTTTTGGTGAAGGTCTTGGGGACCAAGTCTTGGGATAGACCTGGTCGTTTGCTGGTCGAGGCTTCGTGGGGCTGCC